>JAVYIG010000988.1:0-148110 GCA_035222895.1 Strongylocentrotus droebachiensis
GACCAAGGAAACAATCAATCAATCAATCAATCAATCAATCCATTCATCAATCAACCAATTATTACATCATCCAAAATAACAACCAATCAAGCAAAGAATCAATCAATCAATCAACCACCAACCAACCAACCAACCATTCAATCAATCAACTGTTTAATCCATCAATCAATCAACCAGTAGAGCATAATACGCATTGTGATCGAGAGGTATGTTCATTCAAGAAGTTTATTCAATATAATCATAATTTCTTTTATTCCATCTTCATCCACTAACCCGTAATAATTGTATACAAATAATGTTAACAATACTTTTCATAACACCAGTAGAATCATACTATATAATTATCTGTCCCAGTGGTTCCAACATTGTTAAGTTAAAACTCAACGGATAGTAAAACGATACAAGCCCCGTTTACAACATATTTTTCAATTCTAATGCGCTCTTTCGAGATGAAAATTCTTTGATAAAGAACAAATAGTAAAGAAAGAGGGGTACACATAACTTTATGTTTACACGGCTATTTAGAAAACGGATTTTTATAGTTTAGAATGAATTTACAGGCAGGTCAATGAGGAAAATATGAATACTGTCATAGTTGATATTTCAAATACTTTTGTTCTTGCAAGCTCATGAGGTTAAAGCGAGTATACGCTCTAAATTTTACAACGGCTGACCCATTTGTATGTGCTTGTGTTTAAACGATTCAAGCAATTTAATTGTTCCTGAAAGTAGAGCTTGTGAACTGTTGGCAGCAGCATGTCTACAAACGCTTGCTTATCTTCACCAATTTCACAACGGATAAACCATTCAATATTATCTAACAGTTAGAGACAAAACTGTTTGCTAACAGGCGGACAAACTGATTGTTTTAACAATAAGTGCTAATAATACCCGCGTTTTAAGTGTTGAATACTGTTACACGCAGGCGCGTACGCAGGATTTTTTCAAGGGGGGGGGGGGGTTTTAACATTTATAAATCGGGTCGAAAATTTCGTAACGACTCAGCCCACCGCTGAATAGAGCGGGGGGGGGGGGGGGGGGGGGGGGGGTAAGAGGACATTTTTTTTTTTTTTTGGTCCCAAAAAATCGCAACGACTCAGCTGACCGCTGAATAAGCGGGGGGGGGGGGGGGGGGGGGGGGGGGGTAAGAGGACACTTTTTTTGACCTCGAAATTTGAAAATTTGACATTTTGCTCCGTTGGGGGGGGGGTAAGGTCACCTGTTTTAGGTCAGTCATGGGGACACTTTTTTTGACCTCGAAATTTGAAAATTTGACATTTTGCTCCGTTGGGGGGGGGTAAGGTCACCTGTTTTAGGTCAGTCATGGGGATATTTTTTTTTTTTTTTTTTTTTTTTTAATAATTAAAAAAAAAAAAAAAAAAAATCCAAAAGGGGGGGGGGGTTTAGGGGTTTTTTTTTTGGGGGGGGGTTTATACACATAAAAATACCAAAGGGGGGGGGGGTTTAACCCCCAAACCCCCCCCCCCCCCTGCGTACGCGCCTGGTTACACGTGACACGTGTTAGTGCATGTGTTTGGATTTTTGGGACAAAAACCTGTTAGTAAACAAACGCTACACTTTTTTTTTTTTTACATTGTATGCAATTATATTTTACCATTTTTCTAAATATTGAAGGAAGAGAATGAAACTTTCAACCGTCAGAGCACTACGATTGACCTTGAGGATTTTGTGAAACAAATGTTACAGGCGAGTATACGTACAAAGTGCAGTGACCTTAATCTCTCGTCAAATTCTAAATTTTCTTTACGCTATCTGGCACTTGTAACCAACAGCTGCTTGAGCATGTTTGAGATAACAGGAGAAGAATATGGGTTGGGTCAAACCGGTCAATGGAGGCGGTCCTTCCTTGGATGTCGATATTGATCGATGGTATATATGAACAGCAATGTTGATATTTCAACCGGTGAGGGGGGGGGGGGGGGGGGAGGGATAGAGTAAATTTATCGCGGATGACTCGGAACCCTCGTATCTTATACGGTAATTCTCTTTGTAAATATTGAGAGAATTCTGAATTGCTACTCTTTTAACTTAAAACTCATGAGGCATACGCTGATTAAATACACTATCTACTAAAAGGCTTAATAATTGAATCACGATGCTTTTCTAATAATTAAATCAAATGATGATTGTTTCTATTGCAGTCCATAAGAGAGAAATTAAAACAAAATCCAAAAGGAATTAATTAATCATCTATAAAGACATGATTTGATACCACAGAAAGAGGATCACCGGTTTTCAGTCAATCTTTCTCATAATCATGAGAGTAACATCGTCTGAAAATGAAGAAATTGAAACAATAAACGAGAATAAGTCGAATAAAAAGAGGAAAACGGAGATACCACTTTTCTCAAAAGTCCTATTATCATTTTGTATCTAATGAGGGTTCTAATTGAATTTAGTTGATAAAGTTAATTGAAATAACCATGATCATAAAATGCAATTCGCATACTTTTGCAGATGGTGTTTATCTCTCTGTGCAATTGCATCCTTGGAGAAAACGTGTCATTGTAAATGGCGAATATGCTTGCCTATATACGATGTTAAGTGGAACTAAAAGTTCTGGGTTCACTTACCTTTAATTGATAGTGAAGTAGACTGGGTAGTGATCACTGATATCCTCAGCCTACGAAAAAACATAGAAGAAAAAATAGACAAATTTTACACATTTTTCAAAAACCATTTGAGAAACTAGACATGTAATACTTGTTTGGAACAAGTATAGGTGGGCTGTTCAAACTAAAATTTGAGAGAAAATAGAGCAAAAATAAGCGAGATACTGCTAATAAAACAAATTCATGTAGATTTATGATGTGAACTAAATTCACCTTCCATAGGCATAACACGCAAATTAAGAAATTTCTGACATGTGGCCTTTAATCGAAATTTTCACTATGATGACGTCATCAAAATGAACAATAGTGAAGACTGAGCTTGTAGATAATTGTTTTAGCCACAACATATAGAAATTTGGGAGAAAATCTATCAATATTTACAGAGATATAATAAATTTTCCATAAATATGATGACGTCATAATATGCAAATTCGTATTTTGAGTTCGAAGGCCATTATGATGATGTCACGATACACTTAATGGCCAAATGAGACATGAAATCATATTTCCGACTCATAACAAACAAAGAGAGAGAGAGAGAGAGAGAGAAGTACTTGGGTAAAAAGAAGAAAAAAAGAAGAAAGAAGAGGGCCCTTTATCATAAAGAGTTGCGATAGATTCGAATCAATCGTAAATTGAAATTAATCGTAACTGTGTTCGATAGGAGTCTCGATCAATTTTAAGTTACGATCAATATGAATCAATTTATAATAAAGGGCCCAAATATGCAATGACATACCAAGTCGGTAGATATACCATATTCTGCATGGTAGTTGAATACTCCCGCATCCTTGCTGTTCGCAATCAAATTCTGACCAGCAAGCACAATCCTTGAAAACAAACAAAAGAGACAATCCAATCAAATAAAACATTCTAATAAGAATAGTTGCGAATCTGCAATAGAAAATTTGGACATTTGGGTTCTATGCCTACTAATCGTACGAATACTAAACTGAAGACTAATTTACGGGTAGGTCTGAAGTTTATCAGGGTGTCATTTTTAATTAATAGATAGCTACTGAGAACAACTTTCTAGGGTGGTATTAATGTAAATTATGGACATTTATAAACATAATGTAATGTCATATGGGAGTCTTCAATAAATATTACGGTCATACGATGTTATTCATGCTGCTGAAATGGGAGGATTGAGAATACCTGTCATAAGCACAGTCTGTGGTGGATTTGACGGTCGTATCAGCTTCGCTGGGGATGAGCCATTGAAAACTCTTATCCGTCCAAAGACGCACGGTCTCAAACTCCGTAGGAGTAAGATAGCTGCAGTCGGCATTGAAATCTCCCATTAGTATGGAATCCTATCAAAAAGAGAAGTCCATTGTATAGAATAATGATTATTTCTTGCTCTATTTAATTATTGTACATGTATGTAGCACCATAAATCTATTTCTGGGGTGTGAGAGCACTTCGTGATCGAATTTACAGTTATGTACAACATAACAATTAACAAAATAAAAACGTTTGGGATCGAGCTACAAACAAGGAACAGGGAGTTAGGATCCAGCATTTTGCAAAGGCGTGGGAAGCACGATATCTTGAAAATAAGATTTGACATAAAGGGGGTGGGGGGGGGGGGAAAGGAAAATTACCCCACCCCGCCCACCAGTAATAAGGGATAGGATATACTTACTTCGACACCTGCACCGAATCTCTCTTTGCTAGCCGCATAAACATCGACCAACAAATTCACCTCACGCACAGCATCATCAGGCTTAGCATGGAGTCCGATGACAGAAAATTGAGAAACCGCTGAAAGAATTCATCATTTTGAAAACAAAGATCCTCTTAGTATCAACTCATTTTAAGCTGCGGTCACAAAGGTTCGTACGAATTCCAGAGTTACGGCGTTAGTACGAACGCCGTTTAATTTTTCGTCTGTTTTCGTAAGAATGCCTTGAGTTCTTCTTACGTCAGACTTACGTTGAGAACGTACAAATTACAAGCACCTTACGAACGCCTTATGAATCTCCATTCGTAAGGCGTTCTTTCCAACGCCGTAAGAGCCCTCTATGAACAACTTAAGTCGTTCTTACGATCATCGTAAGAATTTGAGGCTTCTAGAATTGTATCTCGACCCTACGGAGTGTACGAAGATATTGCGTGGTTCTTACGATGTTATTAGGGACTTTTAGATTTGCGTGGACTGATACGTGTGACGTCCATTCAAGGCAGTGCATTAAACAGACGTCGATCGTAGCATAGACCTATTGTCTTCGTGCGAATCTAAAAGTCCCTATTACGACGTTCGTACGGCCGCATATGGAAACGTTTGCTTGGATTTGTCTCATAAAAGAAGTTGACCACAAACTTACTCCCACACGGTGTTGAGTGCTCAGGGGTCACGGGCCACTGGCTTCATTGGGCAGGTAGTTCCATTATGTGAATGGGTCAAAATGATGACCGAGGCTTTACATGAACAATAATGGCATACGCTCTCATTCGTATCTTGTGTATGAGTTTCTGATGTATCATAACAAATCGCAATATTATCGTTTCTTTTGCTTATGCTAAAAATTCATTCACACTATAACACGATAGTTTTGATAACCAAGTTTTATGTGTCTGATTATCGATTATCAGAAATGTCATACAAGGTTGAAAATATGTTCACGTTGATTGTTTCATAGTCTTCTTTATCCAGGATATAGGGTGGTCTTTAAAAACAAATACTGCTCTCCGAAGGAACTTGAACAAACAAAATAAACAATTTAACAAACATGAATTGACATGCCACTTACCTGCTCCGCTGTTCAGGTTTTCAAAGAGAACGACGTATGGTTCCCTTTCAAAATCATCCGATTGGTCATTGTAAGTAAAAGAGTCCAACACTTGGAACTTATCTTCCCTGTTTAATGATGAAAACAAGAGATAGATCAAAAATATGACCATTAAAAGTTATATCAAATAATAACACAAATGACCATTTTTGACCAAAATAAGTCCCACAATCAGCACAAGACTGTTTTACATTTAAAACATGTGAACCGTGAAATCATAATAATAAAAATAATACATAATATAATATATATGACGAAAGTTCCGTGAACAAGTAGTTACTTATTCCTCTACAATGCGATGCAATAGTAAACATGAGTAGTCTCATATAAAAGTCAGTGAACAAATGAAAATAGAACGTGATAAATGTTGATTACCATTTTTTTCAAATAGCTCTAAAAGCTCTTCACATTTTGTTAGCATCTGGCATGCTTTGTGACGTAGGCCTTTACCCCTCGCCATGATGCGCTTGACATTTCAGGGTAATATCACAAGAATGAAACACGGTTAAGCACGAGAAGATTGCTAAAGAAAATTATTCATTGAATCGGAAAGTCTCCAAAGAATTGTAAAAAAACACAACAACAACATACAAACAACCCTCAAAACAGTAGACAGCTGGCCATTACACAGCGATTGTTAATTGGCGTTGCTCAATTTGAGTGAACACTAAATGGGATGCAATGTAAGTCATACCTGTAGAAATAAGCATATTGCTCCTTGCTGCTAGTGCGCCCGACCCGTGGTCCTAGCGTCATCTTGAAATTGGAGCCAGGTTGACTGAGGGAGATACACAAACAGTGAATAAATATGTAAAGCCTTGGTCACAAATACCACTACGAACGCCGTACGAACTATTTTCAGACCATTTCGTAAGATCTTCTTAAAAAGGCTTTACGAAAACACCGTTCGTAGACCGTTCGTAAGTTCGCAGGCTAGTCAAGGGTCTGGTCGAAGATTTTTTTTCAACCTCGTGCGAAACTGTCTCTTCGTTAGGCGGCCGTACGCACGTCGTAATAATATCGTATATACGTTCATAAGGCGATCTTACGATTGCCGTAAGAGTTCCCTATGAACAACATAAGGCGTTCTTACGATCAACGTAAGAATTTGAGGCTTCTAGAATTGTCTCTCGACCCTACGAAATGTACGAAGATCTTGCGTGGTTCTTACAATGTTATTTCGACGTTCGTACGGCCGCCTTACGAGGAAAGGGTTTCGTACGAGGTTGAACAAAATCTTGGACAAGACCATCGACCAGTCTGCGAACTTACGAACGGTCTACGAACGGTCTAAGAACTCTGGTTTCGTACGGCCTTCTTAAGAAGATCTTTCGAAATGGTCTGAAAATCGCTTGTACGGCGTTCGTAGCACTTCGTAATGGTATTTGTGACCGAGGCTTAAGGTATATAGATACGACTCAACGCTCTCTCTCTCTTTCTTTCGTTCAAATCACAAATCCATTGATTTATCGAAATCGTTATGTATTTGAAAGGTGCAGTATGTATTAACAGATGATTAATGACAAAAACGTAGCAAGTGGCGATTATCGACAACCTAATTTGTTAATATACATTATACATCAGAATCTGTAATAGAATTAAAGAAGACGTACATATAATAACCCAATCCGCTGAGAATGTTGATTATTTCGAAAGTACTCATTTACTTTAAACTAAATAAAGGTAGGGGGTTTGGAAGTGAACAGTTCACATCTGGATCTGGTAGGCCTTACTATAGTTCCTTTGAAACGATGAAGTGATATTTACATTAAAAGAGATAAGAGCCCTCAATCATTTCACCATTTTCAACTCCTGTAAACAAAAAAGGACGTCAGAAGAAGCATAATGCAAACTATTACTTTGAGTAATTCTGTAAGGGCTGTTGCGAGTAGGGAGGGCGTTAATTACTCAACTAACTTTACAAAGAGCTAACACCCTTCTGGCTCTGACAATATGATTAAACAACTTGTGCTAACTATATGACGTCCTCACCTGTTCAAGTTGACCGCGTCGAGTAGCTGGACAATAGCTGTGCCTGCTATATCTCGTATTTCTTGGATGAGGACTAAGTCATACTCAGCAATGATCTAATATATATATCAATAAAAGTTTTCATTTTTTAACAGAATCAACAATTAAAATGTTTCAAATAAACGTTTGCAGTGACGTATTAAATGAGCATTTTAAATTGTGAAAGTAAACTATGATAATTACCAATTACCTTTCAATTACTTATTCGTACAGGTTTCTTTTGTTTTCCTAAACTTTATCTCTTCGCCAGTCTAACGGTTAAATTGTCTCTATGACAATATGATTTATAGTTCGGTCTGTTACCGGTTTAGAGTTGGTCTACTGGTTGTGAGTGAAACACGCAAAAGGGTAAGACTGTTAAAATGGTTCCACCTTCCCGAGGGATGGGCTAAAATAAGGCTTCAAAGCTGGCAATGAGTCCCTGAGTGGTATAACCATTTTGATAGCAAAAGTTAGCTTTGACGTTAAAACAATACAGTTACATAGAAACACGGTATTATCTTAAAATACTCTCCTCACTTAAAAATCAACAATTTCAAGTGTAGAAAGATGAATAGATGAGCAGTGGCAAAGGAGAGTGATACAAAAATGAGCACCGAAATGTTACTTGGATTTTTTTTTTGCGGCTGCGGAATACAAAGACGTTGAAGTGGCTCAATTGTCTTTATCTTTTCAAAGGTATTCTAGAGACAATATCGAGTATTCCTATCAATGAAAACATTTGTTAGCATCATAATGAAGAAAAATTAGAAATATTATAAAGTGGTAGCAACGTGTACCATATTGAACCAGAATTGAAAGGAGTATCCACAAAAATACTCAAATTCCGGCACATGAAAATGGTTTAAAAAAGTGGAAACTACATTGAATGGAAGAAAGGTGTGGATAAATTATGATGACGAAGGACTTGGTTACCTGTTTCAAGTAGTCGACGACTTCAGGTTTTCCCATCTTAGTCTTCCCCAGTATTTGAATGTTGAAAGCAGCGATGGTCGAACCAGTGGTCGAAGCAGGGGTCGAAGCAGGGGTCGAATCCGTACAATCACAGTCAGCCGTCCAGAAGGCCGAGAACACCACGACAAAGGCGAAGATGATACGAAGAGATGCCATGATTGTAGCAGATATTCGAAATTAACCTGTCAAAAACAAAAGCGATGTATCATTAATATATAAGTTTTGCTTAGAATGTCTTAAACCATTGATACGACAACTACATTGACCTTATACCCAACAAGAGCTCTTTGGGGGTATGTGATGGAATAACGCAAGTGTTGGTGTTATATATAGATGATTTTGGAGTCCACAATGCCCGTATTAAATTAATGTTGCCACATCTTGTAACAACATCTGATTAAACAACCAGGTGTCGATTTAATTGCAATGAAATACATGGAGGAAGCCAATAGACATAGCTGTAGAAAATGTACTATGCAATCCAACCAAATTAAATGATTTTACATTCATAAGTATTTCATCTCCCATCTTTTCTATCGTTTTCTTTTGCATGTGTCTAGGTGGATCGGGTGAAAGAGAAGGGGAGAGAGAGAGAGAGAGAGAGAGGGGGGGGGGTGGGAGAGGTTCAGAATTGTGAAGAACACAAAGATAAATATAGATATTAATATCAAAAGATAGATGGATAGAGAGAGAGAGAGAGAGAGAGAGAGAGAAAGAGAGAGAGAGAGATGTCTGTTTCATCTTATAATCCGCGGATCATTTTGCCCTCGGCTGAAACTGTACAATGCCTAAAATCAAGAACAAGAAACATTTTGTTATAGCAACTGAATGTTTCAAACGAACGCAACATAGCATTAAGGGAACGATATAGGAAAAAAAGAAGACTTTAACACTCTTCATAAGAGCACGGAGCACATTTTAGAGTAATTCCTCAAAGATACACAATGGAGGTAGGGGGGGGGGGGTTGCAATGGAACAAAGTGCCCCAAAACAACAGTAAATTGTTTTCGCGTTTTCGAAAAATGGGACATTGTATTTAAAGGTAAATTAAGAAAAAAGATTATGGTACGTTTTTAAATTTTCGAAAGGGGCTCTTTCCATTGTAAAGGCATTTATGCCACTTAGACATTGGAAGAGGAATGTGGAACAGTTCTTGATTTTTCGGGAAAATGAGTTGAATGTGCTACTCTTCTGATACGCTTATTTCTTGATTTCGGGAGGGGGGGATATAAAATAATGGTTTTGTTATATGAAGATGGCCCTTCCTCTTTAAACATTAAAAAAAAATAACAGCAGAAATCAAATGTTCACAAACCCCTAACTAATGATTTTTATCAGGTTGCACCAAAAGCTCGGGTCCCTCTTTCCTTCCTTTTGTAACTTAACTGCAATTGACATTGTGACATTGGTTAGGTTAATATTTTATTATGTTATACCTTCTCCTTTCATCCCAATTTTTGATTGTATTTATACTTTTTTAAATGACGTAATTAAGTTAGTGTAACTATTTCAAATTTTGTATAAGAAATAAGTTTGTTCTTTTGCTAATATTTGTTAAGCACGTTGAAATAGCAACACATTGTGCGCTATAATCAGCCTGACATTATTATTATTATTATTAACACGTCTGTCAAGAAGAAATGACCCTGCGATATGCCCGATGGATGCGAATGAAGAGAATCAACGCATATGGAGACAAATCCAAGTGAGATAAGATTGTCATTGATTGATGGAGAGTTCAAAGTTTCTAAGAGTGTGTTCACCTTTGACCCCTAATGAGAAAGAAACTACTTCATTAAAAGAGATCTCTCTGTCGAAGTTTACTCAGATCCTGCTGACCGTCTTGCGAACAACCTCAAAGCTTCATCAGAATCATGGCGCCTCTATCAATGATTCTTTTCTGCGTGCTTGCCGCATCTTTTAGCTGGCCGCACACCACAACTGCGATCAAGATATCTGCGTTCAATATTCAAACATTTGGGGCCAGCAAAATGGGCAAGCCTGAAGTGGTCAACTACTTGAAGCAGGTGGGCATGAATATTGAATATTTAAAATACCTATATTATACTAACATTTTTAACCTCCATAAGATATGTATTTTACTTCTACTACTGCTACTACTACCGGGTACCCATTTAACACCTGGATGGAGAGTAGCTAGTGCAGGTAAAGATCTTGCCAAAGGATTTTGGGGTCGTGTTGGGTCTCGAAACCTCGGCCTTCGCATCTCCAGTCAAGCGCCTTAACCACAAACCTAGGTGAAAAATCAGTGAACGATCTATCACCAACTCTCAAGCAGATATTTACCTGCTGATCGCAAATTAGGGGTCAGCATGCATGTCTGAGAAATAACATACACTGTAAAAAAGAATTTGTTCATTGGTAATTTTTACGTATTTTTTCCATGTATAATTTACTTGAAAACGTTAGTTTTGCCACTTACGCACTAAATTTAAGTCTTGCTAACTCAAACTTTGAATTTAGTAGAACATACGTGGAATATTTAAGTAAAATCAAATACATAAGAACTTTAAGTAATTTCAGCTTGTATTAATTAAGTAATTTTAACTCAAAATCAGAAATTATACGTATTACTCAACCAATTTATGTTGATTATTCTTATCTTTTTAAAGTAAGGACCGATGCAGTGCGTAATAGAAATATTTACATAATTTATGAATATTCATTAAGACCAAATTAAACTCTTTTTTAAATAAAACAATTCTTTTTTGTGGTTGAATGAAAATTTAAGGACTTTAAAACGTTTACTAATTCATTTAACATGGCTATTAAGCAAAGACAAGACAATTTTTAATTGTTACCCAGTTCAAAACAATCAAAACTTGATATTTCAGGAAATTGTCAACCAATTTTCCTTTTAAGATGCTACGATCAAGTATATATAAAATTTGGAGCCTTTCAATATGTGTCGAATTGAAGCGTATGTAATAGTTTGTGATGGTGGTAGATATATATATATACGGTTAAATTTTAAATAGAAGTAGTGTTAGTGATTAGTGATTAATCTTAAATAGAAGTAGTGAATGATTAGTGGATGTTACTTGTTAGATTAGATGGGTACCAAATCGTGCAATATGTAATCCTATCATAGCTTTTTTGTAATTATCTAAAATGATTACAATACTTAAATTATTTACGTTAATGTAACTCGATTTAACTGAGTAAAAATTTATTCAGCAAAATAAGTAAATTCTACTTAAGATGCCGTAGGTAATATTTACTTAATAAAAATAAGGCAATTCTTTTCCTCAATTTTATTGAGTTATTTCGACTATTATTTTTTTACAGTGTATGGGGCAAATCCGATTTCTCACACTCACTCAATTAGTGCGTGGTGTGCGTGGTGTACGCGTTTGTGTGTGTGTGCGTGTGTGTATGGAGGGTTAGGAACTATTTTTCCGAATAATACTTTCTCATCATTTTCATTTTTTCAAAGGGAGGGGGGGGGGGGGGGGGGGGGTGTCATAGCGCCTTCAGCCCAACCCTGAATCCGCATACCTCGATAACGTCATATTTTTTGTCATATTATCTCACAATAGTGAACATTAAAAAAAAAGTTGATACCTCTTACTTTCATTGAAACTTTTGTTTTGTTTTTCTTTCAGATCATATCATTTTATGACATGGTTCTTATCCAAGAGATCCGAAACAAGGACGGAACAGCTATCCAACAATTGCTTGATGAGGTCAACAGGTTCGTATATAATATACTTGAATAAGACTGAGTAATTATAATGGTTACCACACTCATTTCAATTAGTGTACATGCGACAAAGAGTAAATTGGCAATAAAACTTAAGGCCATTTCAAATATATGACGCTTACTGATTGTTTTTAATATTGGGAGGAAAACGGTGAGGTAAGGAAAGTGTCGTTAATTGCATCTAGTTGTATATAAAATTATCAAGCGTTATAAGATGATGACGTGGATCATAATCAAATGATTGGTTGAAAGCGTACACGTGACCAGGCATTTAATTTGCCTAACGCGTAATTTGGATAATGACTGGTCATTATCCAATGTTAATGACCGGTCATTAACACAATCATGTTATAAAACATCATTTTATAAAACAAATAAAACATATGTGTATTATTTGTATACTGTGAACCCTAAGATATAATCATATTATTCATGTAACAAACTCTCTCTCTCTCTCTCTTTCTCTATGTTGTTCTCTCTCACTCTCTCTCTCTCTCAAGTGAAGAAGGACGTAGTCTTTCGAAAATTCCTGTACTTCATCAATAACAGTTGAAAATTTCAAAACATGAAACTCACAAGGATTCTTTTTCTTCTTCTTCTTCTTCTTCTTCTTCTTCTTCTTCTTCTTCTTCTTCTTCGTCTTCTTCTTCTTTTTTTTCTTTGTATTATTGTTATCATTACCATTATGATCATAATTACTATTATTGTATGTAAAAAAAGAAAAAGAAAATATAATGTATATTATCTTTTGATTATGATATTTTTTCTGACATATCATTGTAGCTACTCTCCAGATCACTACGAGATGGTAATATCATCTAGACTAGGACGAAGCAGTAGCTATAAGGAGCAATATGCATATTTCTACAAGTAAGTAGCAATTGTACTGAGAAACATTTTAGAAACGAAAGCCCAATGTAATTTCCTATTTAACATTCCTGATTTTTTTTTAATTGTTTCACTGTTCAAAAATATGCTTCACCTAGCGGATTCTTAAAAAAGAGTATAGGCCTACTTAGATAGTTATTACAAATGTGAAATTAATATTGTTGGTATATCTCTTCTGTACTTCTGAACACGACCTCACACTCCTAAAATTCTGAATATAAATTGCGAAACATTACTGTAATATAAATACAAATATAGGAAATTTATCAAAACAAATTTATTAAACCGAATTCTGGAAAGTTTTTTCTCTCTTCGGAATCTTGCATAACTGCTCATAAACATGTTAAAATGGATCTTCAATCTTAGTTTGCACATACGATTTACAACAAAACAAAATCTAAAATTAAATGAACTTTATAACTGAAGCGTTGGGTTCTGTTATTTGTTTCTAACAATTTAAAGATATAGGGTTCTATTTTCAAAAAGGGTTAAAAACAGTATAGTTGATCGAGAGCAGGTGCAACTTTTCTGTCTATATACCAACTCCTACTGTACGCACGATTTCAGGTTGTCAAGGAGTCTGTTTTATAATTTGAAATATATTTACCAAACATCTACCTTAACTGATTGAATGATCTGGAAGGCATTTCAGCACGTTTAAAAAAAATCTCATGATGCTTGTTAATTATATTATGGCTTCAATGCATGAAAACAGTCACACCTATAAATCAGCGTGTCTATATATCTTTGTATTGCATCAGGACCAACGTTTTGAGTGTTGTAGACGAGTTTGAATATCCAGACAACGGCGTTGTTGACCTATTCGAAAGAGAACCATATGTAGTCCTGTTTTCCGCACCTTCTACATGTGAGTAACTGTATTTGGAATGTATCGTTATTTGGTGGTATTCCTCTTGTAATTTCAATGCAATAAGCTTTCCTTGATGAATGTAACGTAAAGCTCGAAGAGAGAGAGAGAGAGAGAGAGAGAGAGAAAGGAGATTTGAATAGATATTTGCCTCATATCATTCTGTTTATCAAGGCATCCTGAGCCCGGTATTATAAAGAGTTGCGACTGATATCAATCGCAACTCAAATACACGACAGATAGGAGACGGTAAATTTGGGATTGACTGGAGGACTTGCGATTAATTAAGCTGTGTAAGACGGGGTCCTGTACTGTTAGGTATGTTTGTAACATTAGGTATGTGGGTTCCGATGAATTTAGTGTAACTATTTGAAAAAATTTGGCTTTTCCTCAACTCGCCTTGAGCATTATTTTAGAATGGATATGTGCGCTTTATAAGTTGACATATTATTAACTCTGTCTACGCCTGAGGCCGATCTTACCGCCGGGAATCCCTATTACAGAGGTTCGCAGAATTCGTACGCACATTGCAAGGCAATGATTGTTTCTTCTTCTATCGACTATCGATGCCCTATTTAAAGTATTGTCCCACAAGGAAGTACACTGTAAAAAAATAATAGTCGAAATAACTCAATAAAATTGAGGAAAAGAATTGCCTTATTTTTATTAAGTATATATTACCTACGGCATCTTAAGTAGAATTTACTTATTTTGCTGAATAAATTTTTACTCAGTTAAATCGAGTTACATTAACGTAAATAATTTAAGTATTGTAATCATTTTAGATAATTAAAAAAAAAGCTATGATAGGATTACAAATTGCAAGATTTGGTACCCATCTAATCTAACAAGTAATTTCCACTAATCATTCACTACTTCTATTTAAGATTAATCACTAATCACTAACACATACGCTTCAATTCGACACATATTGAAAGGCTCCACATTTTATATATACTTGATCGTAGCATCTTAAAAGGAAAATTGGTTGACAATTTCCTGAAATATGAAGTTTTGATTTGTTTTGAACTGGGTAAGCATTAAAAATTGTCTTGTCTTTGCTTAGCCATGTTAAATGAATTAGTAAATGTTTTAAAGTCCTTAAATTTCCATTCAACCACAAAAAAGAATTGTTTTATTTAAAAAAGAGTTTAATTTGGTCTTAATGAATATTCATAAATTATGTAAATATTTCTATTACGCACTGCATCGGTCCTTACTTTAAAAAGATAAGAATAATCAACATAAATTGTTTGAGTAATACGTATAATTTCTGATTTTGAGTTAAAATGACTAAATTAATACAAGCTGAAATTACTTAAAGTTCTTATGTATTTGATTTTACTTAAATATTCCACGTATGTTCTACTAAATTGAAAGTTTGAGTTAGCAAGACTTAAATTTAGTGCGTAAGTGGCAAAACTAATGTTTTCAAGTAAATTCTACATGGAAAAAATACGTAAAAATTACCAATGAACAATTTTTTTTTTACAGTGTATGAAAACAAAACCCGTCTTCATACGTCCATTCTGGTCAAGATTTTCAGTGACGACATTACAGTTAGAAATGTATTTGAACATCATTATCTACCACGTCGTATGAATTCATCATACTATGTGTCTTTTTATCTCAATTAAATTGTTTGCAGAAGCTATACATTATCTGTTAATCCAATGTCGGCCCGCAGTGTCAGACAGCACTTAAACTCTTCCCCCTTCTTCTCAGAGATGACGAACGGCGAGATGTAGTCCAAACTTGTGCAATGTCCCCTCGAATGGAGTAATAAGCAAACGAGAAAAATAATATTGTTTTGAAAAACGTGCCGACCAATATATCGGGGGGGGGGGGGGCGTAGAAAGCACTACCAAAAAAAATAAAAAAAATCATATATAATTATATAATTTTTTTTTGGGCCAGCCCAAGGGGCTTGTATTCCCTGATATATCTTTGTGCATGATTTTTCTGTAAAATAACTTTTTTTCCCGTCACTTTTTGACATCGAGAGGTGATAAAAGTCACATTGTATTTCTTCATTAATACGGTAAGTGTTTGAATGACCATTACCCTCGCTGTTTCCCATCTTCTTTGATTATTGTAGCCGTGAAGGAGTTTGCAGCAGTAGGTATCCATGTCAAACCCGACGAGGCTGTGTCAGAAATCGATCTCCTGGCTGACGTCTATGACTACACGCTCACCAAATGGAACAATCCGGTATGACTGTCTCCTTCTTGAATAGTTATAAAGAGTGATTCGCTTTGTTGGCAAGAATAGTTCTCTACTACCATTTATTATAATCTTAAGAGGCAGAGGAATGATGAGAAGACGACAAAGAAGGAAATTAAGGGAAAAGAAGAAGAAGAATAGGAAGAGGAAGAATATGAAAAAAAAAGAACAAGAACAAGTACAAGAACAAGAGGAAGAAGAAGAAGAAGAAGAAGAAGAAGAAGAAGAAGAAGAAGAAGAAGAAGAAGAAGAAGAAAAAGAAGAAGAAGTAAAAGTAGGAAAAGAAAAAGAGGACAAAGAAAAAGAATGAAGAAAAAGAGGAAAAAGAAGAAGAAGAAAAAGAAGATTGTTATTATAAACACGACTGTTGTTCGCTCATACTATTGTTACTCTTGCTTAGGGTTCCACTATTTCTGCTAGCCTCCCATTACTACTCCATACTACTTTTTGAATAAGTAATGATCATACTTCATTTCACCACCTGCTGGATTTATGATTTTGGTACCGGTGATATTCAAGGCATATTCAGACAACCATTACGATTACCAGGTCGTGATTATAGTTATTTCTTTTAGAAATCTTTCTCAGCAATATTTGTTTATTATTTGATTTTCTTTCTGTGACATCCATAATTAGAATGTCGCCCTCATGGGAGATTTCAATGCTGACTGTAGTTACGTAACCGGCGATGAGTGGTCTCAGATTCGCCTCCGAACTGATGACCGCTTCGATTGGGTGATACCTGACACAGATGACACCACAGTTAAAACTACCGACTGTGCCTACGACAGGTATTCCTCTTTATAATGCATATTCTGCTCTTTCAAGAATATGGTATAACTTTGAAATAAACACAGGCAGACGAAGTAACATGGATATTTTAAGCATGTTAATATCCTCATAAACTGCAAAAAAAGAAAATGTCGCTTGCCATCATGCCCAAATTTCCTAAGAAAAATGCCGATACATATTCTTCTCATATATGCATTTTCCTCCCAACATTTTATGCCTTGGGCATAAAAGTGCCCATTCTTGGTTCGTCTTATAATAAAGTACAATATATCCTACCTTTACCTTACATTTTTAAGCAAGTCCTACATGATTGATACCTTCGTCCTGATCCTTGTTCTGTCCGCTCTCTCCTGCTCCTTCTGTGTTTAATACCTCAACATCCAAAGGCGTTCATGAATATTGTGATAATTATTACCACTTTTGAAACCCATTAGAATTTTCAAACTTGAGGTCATCCATTGTCATTTCGGGGACCGACACTTTTTTTCTCGGATCAGGGATATATTCTTAAGACAGGATCAACAATATTAAATTCCGGAGTGTCTATGAGTATTCAAACTCTTTGATATAAAAATTGAAGATCGGAGATGAAATATTCATTGGTGAAAAGTTTAATGACTAATCAATGGAAGGCCCACAACATGGAGTATATTATTTAGGTTTCCGTTTAAAACGCTTAAAAAAGGAATTCATTTAAATCAAATATTCATTGTTTTTCCGTTAACAATAAATTGCACAAATCTCGTTTTCCTGCAAAAAAGTTGATTATTTCGAGTTTCTAGAATGAACGACTTATAAACCTCCACTAAGCAAAGGACCCGGATTTATTCCCCATACATCGCGCTCATTCCTCTGACCTTCTTTCCTTTCTAGATTCGTTTTAGCAGGCACTGAACTCCAACAAACCTCATCGGGAGCCAAACCTTTTAAGTTCGATGCTTATTTTGGACTCGAAACCTCCGTTGTAAGTATTTTCCAAGCAATTTTTAAAATTCATATACTCTACACCTATACTGTTAATTGTTTGTGAGGGTGTATGTGTGTATGTGTGTGTGATCAGCTAACGGAGTGCATGAATGACTCAGTCTTGAAAGAAAAAAGAAAAAAGGAAAGGTTCTGTGTACGTCAAATAAAAGAGCTACGAGACAAAACGAAGAATAATGTGGGAGTATTATAAAATTTGTAAATGCCAGTCATAATTTCGAAATAAGAATGTGTGTGTTTGTGTGAGTGTAATAGAGGAAGGGAGAGAGGGAGTGGAAAGAGAGAGAGAGAGAGAGAGAGAGAGAGAAAGAGAAAGAGAGAGATAGATATATATATAAAGAGAGAAAGAGAGAGAGATGAACACGAGCTATAATTGGACTATGAAATCAAATGAACAGATAGCATAATAATTTCTGCATGCTTTGCATGTGCACTTCATTTTAAATTGATTTTGTATCTTCTTTCATATTCTATTTTAAATAATATTGTATTGTAATCTTACTTGTAGTCTTAAGTAAATTCTCTTGTGTGACTGTTGATAGTGTGTGATTGTTGATGATGTGTGTATGTGTGTGCGTTCGTAAGAGAGAGAGAGAGAGAGTGAGAGAGAGAGAGAGAGAGAGAGAGAGAGAAGCAGAGTATTCTATTCTTAGTATGCATTTGGTATCGTGCCTTATAAGGATTTCTTTTTCTTTTTCAGGCCGATGACGTAAGCGACCACTATCCCGTGGAACTTGAAATCAACTAAAGTGACACAACCCAGCACACGAGCAAACTAGATCTTTGTCCAGATGCTCCCTAAAATCAATCATGATCCATCAAGATACGTAAATAAACCCTGTCTAAATATTTGAAAATATCAGATAAAATTCGGGTAATACGTCACAGGCTTGATAACACTATCTACGCATATGATATTGTTTAATTTGGAGCAGACTATATTATCACAGATGTGTTGACTGTTCTTCTTCACACGGTATTTATCATTTTATGTGGCAACAAGGTGATGAAATAATAATATTGATATCCGATCTGAGAAACAGTATGATTTATTTGGTGTGATGCCTCAATAAAAGAATAATGCAATAAAATAGAAGACAATGTTTACATGCGTAAATCAATGTCATTCCTTCGCTTAATTATTGTAATCATATTCTTACACTTTAATCACACAAAAATGTAGTTTAAAAATCGACAGTGCAAATAAATCACAATTATCTTTTTCTTTTCCTAAAATAACATTAACCTGACAATTACAATTAACAGAGCATGTGAAATTATGTTTTTCTTTGTGTTCATGAATATGGTAAATTGGTTAAAATATATATGACTTTGGTGCATGATGTATCTTGCAGCATACTAACCGCATAGAAAGCCCGCGAATTAATCATAAGAAAATATTATAAGGCATTTCTCAGTTTTTGCTGATTTAATTCCAATGATAAAATTTGCATCTCTAAATTAAAAAGAGCAATGACAAGCCAACCATTAGCACAAACGAATGAAGAAAAAATACATAAGTGGAATATTCCGTACAATGGTGAGTGCATATTTTAATAAAGATATATTTAAACATTAATCATATAACAGTTGGAGACTCAGAAGAAAAATCTGGGTGTATGGATTGATTCTCGTTTAAACATGGATCAGCACATATCGAACACATGCAAATTTGCCTTTTTATATATCATACAATCTCCGCCACATTCGTAGAAATGGATTATTGGCTTGACATATTTTTTTTCTTCTTCAAATTACAGAGTGTTTAGAATGCATGTGCAAGACATGTGTCAAATTCCTCAAAATTTCCCAGGTTTTACCTATTTTAATTAAATAAGTTGCCAATTAGGCATATACTTGCAATTAAGAAACCTTTGCTTGTTTATAAAGCATTGACTAATCAAGCCCCAAATTAGTTGTCTGAACTATTATCTTTTAAACCTTATCCATATGCACATAACTTACGAAGAAAACACAGGACAAGCTGCTTCTAAAGCTACCTCACACAAAAACAAAGTAGCTATTGGAGATTGCGCTTTCAGTTGCACCGCTCCAAAGCTTTGGAGTGACCTACCAGTAGACATAAGAAAAGCCTCATCTGCTGCTGTCATCAAAGTTTTGTTGCAGACGCACTTGCTTTCAGGTGCTTTTAAATACTTTTTTTTAGTGTGTCTGTAAAGGTAGCACTGTTAGGAGTTCTGTTTTCATCACAGTACAGTTGAGTATATTTATTTTGTAGTTGCTCTATATAAATTGATCTAATTTTTATCATTATTATTATAATAGATATTAACATAAGATATACTTCAGAAAGTTTAGATAATCATCTTCAGCGTTACTAAGCCCACATATTCAACATGTAATATAGTTGATCACCATCAGCAATGCGTGAATTGCCATTCCATCACATCGCTTATATCTAGTCAATGGTAAGTTCCACAGGGAAATGATCGCTGACGTCTTTTGCCTGAGAAAAACAGAACAAAACAAAAAATCAAACAGAAAGTATAGTTTAACTTATACACGGATAGTGGTGCGTGCATTTGCCATCATTAAAGGAAAATTCTACTTGAAAAGACAACTACTGTAAATGAAAGCAGACAAATCAGAAAAGCAGTCTAAGGAAAAAAGGAAAATTTCTAAATTTTAAATTTTGGTTTATTGCTATACATAATTATGGCTACCTCAAATTGGCTTATTCGGTAACGTCACTGTATAACAGTGCCAGACAACTTTCCCATTTGTTTCAACGCACAACAAAATGACTTAAATTTCAATTCTCAAAATAGTATTAATCAAGAGGTTTTTTTTTCTTTGAAGAGGACCTATAATAATATGCTATATATAATATATTATGAGAAGTGTCCGAAGCGAAAAGGTACTTAGATGAAGAAAAAAAATAAAATAATGCTATTTTTGAACACGACAAACGGGATAGTTGTTTGTAATGTTACAATTTACTGACCGAATTGCCAATTTGAGATTCACATCTAAATTTAGTAGTCTCATATTTCAAACATTCATGACTGTTTTATGATTGGCCCGATCGATTTCAAACTTGCGCTATTTTGTTGCTTCATCTGCTTTCATACAAATTAACCAATTACAAATGTTGGATTGCCCTTAAACATTCCATTTTTATCTAATTTAGTATTGTTGGTTTCAATTACTTTGCAATTCGACATTAACTAAATACGTGTACCTCTATGAAATTACAATAACATATATGAACAAATTTATGAACTTACGCCTTCATAGTCTAGTCCGAAGAAATCATCAAAATAGAAAACGCCTGCACCAGAAGATGTAGCCTTTATAGCCGCACCTGCTAATACAAATCTGTAGATGAAGAAATACTGTTATAATATTGGATGGCTGTGAGTATGATACAAGAATATATTGCTCAAGCTATACCAATATTGAACGAGTCGGAGACGAGTCCAATATTGTCATAGCGAGAGCAATATATTCTTGTATCACACGAAAACAAAGACATATAATATTATTATTATTTTGTTAAATCAGGCTGACTAGCGAAATAACAATGTAAATGTAAATTGTATCAACAGTTGAAGTTCCCGGATGACAGAACAGTATGAAAACAATTTCTTTATTGTACCACTTTGAAGCCTTATATAGATAGTAATTTGGATTAAGTCACGCAATACTAGTCGTGTTGAATCAATGACAGATTATTAAAAAGACGGATGCGGTACCGACATACAATTCGAGATGGTCTCAGTGCGGAACTCGAACATAGGGTCTTAATACAAGCAGGGGTTGGTAAAGTACCACCGCTTTCAATCTATCTCTAAAGTTTTTCTTTGTAGTCCTACAACTAAGAAATAACAAATTTCCTAGCATAAGAGAGGATGGTGCAGTCGTCACGACGATTAGTGATTATGTGTTAACCGTTATATTGGGGATAGAGCAACGTCGATCTGGCGGTGCTCAGTGGCTGCCGGGCTCACGATCAATTGGGCAAAAAGAATTACGGTTTCGGTTTAATAAAATTTGGAGTGGACTATTAGGCTATTATTATTATTATTATTATTATTATTATTATTATTTATTAAAGATTATATTTTACTTCACAAAATTGAGCATAAAATATGAGTATGACCATGAATTGAAATAAGTCATAGGGAATGTCCACGTCAATGATACCAAGTAATATAAAAGACTTGCCTGTCGTATGCACAATCGGTGTTTCCAGAGACCGTTGTATCTGCCGTGTCGGATATCACCCAATCAAATCGTGATTGAGTACGAAGTCGAATGTCCTGCCAATCATTGCTTCCCACGTAAGAACAATCTGCGTTCAGATCACCCATGATAATCACGTTCTGTAAATTACAATATCATCTGACTTTAGGAAGTAAGATCGACAGTCACTTCACAAACACAAAGAACAGTTTTGGATTGCAAAAGTTCAGGAGTCAAAATTAAAAATGTGGGTGTATACGTATGTAAGCATTCTGAGGTTACGCTACCACATGTCAGGTCAGGGGAGGTGGGACATGTTCCCCTAAAATTTGTCTGGAAGATCGTCCCATCCCTCCAAATAGGAAAACATTGCAAAATTTGTAAAAATAGTGATTAAAATAGTATAAGGCATGGTATAAAATCTGCAGTGCATTGTAAGGCAAAATTTCATTTGTCAAGAAATGACCTTCTCTCTTTCCACCATTTCGCTCACAAGCTTACAACTTTACAATGAAGAATAAATAAAATTAATAATAATAATAATAGTGGCTACTTGTATAGCACACAGGTACACCTTTCGGTGCTTATGGCACTTAGAGAAAAATACATGTAAACAAACATAAGAAAGAAAAAACAATAAACAAAATTCTTCTAGATTAGAATATTGCAATAATTAGGTATTACAAAGCAGAGATGTTTTTTGTGTGTCTTTACAGCTGCAGAGTAGTACGATACTCCAAATATGGCCTGCAGTATCGAATTCGGGGTTGGGGGGCAGGGGGGAGGGGGCCTTTCTATGAGTAGGTTTCAGTGGAGTCATTCCTGCAAAATAAAGAAAAACCAGTAATAAAGCCCCTGTCTGTCTGATATTTAAACACTGTCTATGCCCGCTAAGGAAAAGGAGAAAAAGTGTGGATAATGGTATTTGACTCGCCCGTGTGATAAAAAGTGCTCTAAAATACAAAGTTTCAGACTACAAAGTGCGAAATGAAGGTCAACATTTTTCATTTGGTCTCACCCTGACTCCCCACTGACTGACAGTATAGTCATAGACATCGGCCATTAGATCAAGCTCGGTTACAGCATCATCAGGCTTGGCGTGCAGAGCCATTACCACAAACTCTCCAACACCTAACAGAGAAATATCAAGAAAAACGAGTCCGAAGTTATTTAAGTAAGGTGTCTTTTAAGTGTTTATTATGGAACATATAAAGTAAAGTGTAAAAACGAAATAAAAGGAAGATTGAAGGAGTGAAGACACTAATTCACTCTTTTAATCTTCCTTTTCTTGATATATATCTCCCGAGCTCCACTTTTTTTTAAGCTTCACATTAAATTTAATCGTTGAGCCATTTTACTTGAAATAAAAAAAAACTCGTCACTTGGTATAGGCACAAGATACGATAGACACCAGTGACAAACAATCCGACTTGAAGAAGAAGAACTCACAATGCCACCATGATAGCACATGCTTAGTGTGGTCAAGAGACTTACCTCACCGTAATGAGGAAACCTTTAAACAATTTTCATTTTGAGTATTTAATGCCCCTCTAAAATGTTGAGAGCCCTAAAAGCTCGTCATTTAAGACACATTTATGTAAGGAATTTCAAAACAAATGTGTTTGAAGTCGAATATTGATGAAAGAATACAAAAGATAGGTTTTCTGCGTACAACAAAAAAACCAAATTATGTATTCAATATTTGTCCTCATAAGCATTTCTTTGGGGAAATCTGTGGAGAAGTGTGTCTTAAATAACATCCCCTTTGACATTATGATACAACTTTAAAGTTTGCCATCAAATGTTTAGCGAATAGGGGGCTCCCAACATTTAAGAGGGGCTTTAACTTCAGTATCTCAGAAAAAGGATACCCTTCCTTTTCCATGGAACAGAAATAAGTAACGCTTTCGTTTACCGCCTTTGCCTCATAGCACAGTCTCCCGACTTGCAGGCAATGCAACAATGAGGTTACTACTTACATACCAGCTACCACCCCCCCTGGATGGAGAAGGGGATCATGAGAGTTTAAAAAAAAGTATGCACGTTATTTCGCTACACTTCTCGTAAAGAGTAGGGTGTAAACCTGGTGTTTAGTGTGCCTGCATACAAAACGGGCAATCCTTCTTCATGATAGGCTACATAGCCCTTTGAAGAATAACAGAAGAAGAATAAGTAGTAATAGAGGGCGTTATGTCTTTGCCTTATCACTCACGTGTAGAAGGGGCGGCAAACCTAACGACGAAGGGCTCTCTTTCAAAAAGATCTCCATTATCTGGGTACTCAAAAGAATCCACAACGGTCATATTGTCTTTCCTGACCGAAAAATAATTAGAATGAAATAAAAGTAAAGTGAGCAATTGAAAAGTAGATGAGGTGGAGATATCATGACGTAATTGTAAAACAGGGAAGGTGTGATGTTGAGCGATCATAAGTTTTAAATGGATGTAGAAGCATAGCACGATTAGTGACTCAAACCTTGAACCTAGTAGAGGTTCATGGTGAAATAGAGGTCCACACCCGAGTATAAATATATATTTGTTGGGTTCACAGTGAAAATTCAGAAATACCACCCGATGAGGCTCACTCTTCTCTTCATATTAGTTCATGACTCTAAGGCACTAAGCCATCGTTTTGAATGTTGAAATGAAGTATTAAAATGCTTTCAATACGCGTACAAAAATCGACGCTGTGAAACTGGACTAGGCCTAATTGTTTGTGTCAACATTGACACATTTGGAAACAAGTTCTTAAATTTACAGGAAATATCAGCATTTAAAAAAAAAAGCCTTTTCTGATATTCTTGCAGAAATCTAGTGGCTAGAAGCTTTCAACAAAATAGTTTTTTCGATTTAGAGATTGAGGCGGAATAATTTGTCGCAATTCATATGAATTTGGTGAAAGTGGGGGTAAATATTTTAAGTTGTCTTACTTGAAGAAGTATGCATACTGCTCTTTGTAGGAGCTTCGTCCTGCTCGTGAAGAAATCACCATTTCGTATTCGTCAGGTGAATAACTGATCCAAAACATAAAAAATAATTATGAAGTCAGATAATAGAATGGTGCAAAGATATTACGACACTGAAAATTAAAAAAAGAAGAAAAGTGATTACAACTGTTGACGAAAATCGCCAGAGATTGGATTTAAAAACTGTCCAGAAGCATTGAATGTATTGAATTTAATATACAACTCGTTTTTAGTTAGTTGAGACATTATTTTTTTCCTTCAAAGAACACTTTACTATGATCAATGAGTTGGTCGGTTTTCATTATTAATTGGGATATGCATTTAGAATTAATGCTATTCATACATTACTTCAGAAACGAGAATGTGTTGAATTTTAATTACCTATTGACCTCTTCGAGGAGCTCAACGATAGCCGTTCCTGAGCTGTCTCGGATCTCTTGGATCAATACCATATCGTAGAATGAGATTATCTATTGAAAAACAAAATGATGTAATCCAGAAACAAAAACAAAACTAGCATTAAAAAAACACACAAATAAACAAACTAAAGGAAAAACCATTTCGATAGGTCCGCCATGTATTTTCCTGTAGTTTAGACATGGAATTTTGGCCAATAGAGAACCGCTATTCAAAATTTCTAAACACAAAGTCTAACGTTATTTGTGGTCTATGATACACGGGTAACACTTTTCTCATCATTTTAGGACAGTGGTGGGCTGCTGATTTAAGTTGTAAATAATTGTTTTGAATTAATTAACTGAAATATGAATTATAATTATAGTGTAAAATAAAATACAACCATGATAATGTCTATTTGATGAAATAAAACATAATGACCTGTTTCAAAACGTTGACTACTTCAGGCTTTCCCATTTTGCTTTTCCCCATCGTCTGGATATTGAAGGCTGCTATCTTCAGTGTTGCAGATACAGAAGACAGGCAGATAGCAGCGAAAATCAAACCTAAAATCGCTCCTCGAACCATCGTTACAAATTCAGTTTCGTTTGAAAGGTAGAACAAAAGGACCAGGCAGTTTGGAGACGAGGCCTATTCCCTAATATCCCGTTTGAAAAGGCAACGGCACAACTGCTTCTTCCCGATAGTGAGCAGTGGTATTCATTCTAAATTTTTAGATTTCATAATCATATTAATCGCCTTAGTAACTAACAAAAAGAGGATCAACGGATTATTGACGCATGTCTGATAATGCATCGAGATAATCCACGTCACAATTTTGAATGGAAGTAGAATTGCTGATAAAAGTTAATTCATTTGCAGGGTCATATACGAATTAAATTTGAACGCCTCTCAGACTAATTATTCTCATATTGCGCATTGCTGGAAGCCCTCATTTACATAATATGTTCGGTCTACAAGATAGAGATAGTTTTTTAATTTTCCTACCACACAGTGATATTCTCATCAATAGCTGTATTCTGCTTAGGCTCCCTGTGTAATGTATCAGCATACATTTAATAAATTATGAAATATGATAAATACCTTTTGCTGCTTATTATCCAACTAACTATAACCGTATTTGAGGAACCCACCCCTCCTCGTCAGATACACCCATTGGCTGATACCGAAGTAACAATTTATAAATCTATTAGATACTGCACTCTTAAAAAATCCTTGAATATTCCCCACCTTTCCCCCGTTTTCCATTTATTTATAACTATCATAACTTGTTAAGGCTAAAAAGATTCTCCCTCATTTTGGTAGTTTGTTTAATAAAATGTCGCAGCTTGTTATGCAGTATTCTAACTATGATGGTTTTGGGGTGTGGTCAATATTCCACGTCTCATTCCTAAAGGATAAAGATCTGATTGACCTATCTATCACGATAAAAGCACGACATATAATTGGACAGAAGGTACTGCAGCATCCCATATAAACAAAGACAAATGGGAGAGAGAGAGCATGATCTGATCATGTGTTGACCATGCACTGATCATGCATATTTTAGCCAAAATTATTTCCTGATACCTTGCTCCTTGTTGTGAGTTTGATAAAAAAAATTGTTTGATAGAGTGTGAGTTTAACTTTTTTGAGATTGTTCTTCATAATGGCCAAAAAAGCAACGAAGCCACTCCCACAGCAACACGCCTGTTATAATTAACAAGATAGTGAACTACGAGAACTCAGCTCAACTATAAGTTTATAAAGACTTGTTTCATATGACTCAAGAAAACTAACAAGAAGGTATCATTTAATTATCAATTATATGTCCAGATGATGTGCATTTCATTACCAATAAACATATAATCTATCTCTACAAATTTGTTATGTTTGGGACTTTGGGTCACTCTTTTTAACGCCCCACCATGTAATTTAGGGGACGGGACACCAATCCAGGTAAACCTTAAAGCTCTTTGTTTAAGACTAATCAAAGAACCAGAGTTGTGAAGAAGGAGCGCTCACATAACTAAAAGTGGGGTCGCTACCGAAACAGGGCTAACACAGCCGTACAAAATAGATAAAACAAACAACAATTGACATGCGGACGCCTAAAGCTTTCGCTAAACTTAACAGATAAAAAGGAAGCTTAAATGGAAGGCCCGGCCCATTTTCGAGTTGATTGGAATAAATGGAGAGAAGAAAAAAAGAGCGGTGAAAGTTTTATCAAAATCGGATGTAAGAAAGTTTTTCCAAAGTTCGCATATATTCATTAACAATGATAATTATGTACCACATAGACAGTATGCAAATTAGCGAGTTGATGTCATCACTTACTTTTCTCTATCTGTTTTTTAAAATAAAATAAAATAACAAAAATAACATTTTTCTGTTCTGGGAATGTAAAACATGGCTTTAATTATCATAGAATACTTGCAAAAAAAGCACCATTACTGTCACTTATTTTAATATAAAGAAAACAGTTATAAATTAACTTGATGTACAGGTTTGTTTGAGAAAAGGTAAAACTTGAAATTTCACAAAAACATATGGGGAACAGGGAGGGGATGACATCATAAACTCGTTCATTCGCAAACAACCTATTTGATACATATTACTGTTTCATGAAATTGTGCGACACTTTGAAATTCCATAAACTTTTTATTTTTGTCCGATTTCAATGAAACTCTCGCCGTTTGGTTTGTTCAATTTGTCTTTATTTGTTCTGTTCAACTTGCAAACGGGACGGACTTACCCTTAAAGGTAATACAAAGTTTTGGGAAATTTTGAAAATTGGGTGGATAGTGATTCTTTACAATTTTGATATATTTGGATGCCCCTGTCGATGTATTATAAGCACTAGAAAATTTAGCCCCTAAAACACTTCTGCTTTCAAGAAAAGTTAAATGTAAAAATTTACCGGTGCTCCCTGTAAATTTTGATGAATTTCAAATAGCGCCTTCGGCCGTAAAATAGTAGCTGCGACCATTAAAATCTCAGAATATGTAAATGTGATATATAATTTCCAACGGGAATAGCTAAATAGCTTTATAGCTTAATTAATATCTTGACCTTGAGAGGGAGCTATAAAACAAAGAGTTTATTATTTACAATTTCATAACTCTAGATTCGATTTCAACCGCGACAACGATCACTGAATATTGTAGGATCGCATATGCTTCCAATATGTTCATTTGAACCAAATTCATGACCCCATACCAAAACTTTGTATTACCTTTAAGAATAACACATAACATAACATAGCTTTAAAGTTATGATTTGTATGGCGCCGGTAGATAAACTAAACGATGTTTTAATACAGCTGTAAATATTGTAAGTCCACTGAAGAGTATAGTTGAATGGTGCAAAAGTTTTTTTTTTTTTGTCAGGTGTAATTAAACTGGGTGTTAATTGATGATTGTTCCCGTATGTATTTCAGAATAAAATAAACTAAAAATATAAAACACTTAAAGCTTTTGTTTGAAATAAACTTCAGACAAACTATTTATTTTCATGTTGAAGTAATTTCACATGATACAAAAATCTTAACATATATACAATGAAGGAACCAATCTAAAGAGAAAAGATTCAATATGCAAAGCAAGGTAGCCTGCACGAATAAATTGCATTTACAATAAGAAACATAAGGGGAAGTCCTTAAACAAAATGATATATGTGCATGTGAATAAGATAAGTCAAACAATTAGTTCATTCATAAGCGTGTTAAAACTATAATGCCCAATGAGAGAGTATATACACTGGAAAAGACAAAGTGAACTCCGTTAAACGTTTATAAACACTTCAACACACTGGGGGAAATGCATTTAACAAAGTACAGAAATTAACATTCACAACAACAGTAACAACGACAAAGGTTTATAATTTGCGGATTACAGATATACATCTATTTGAAAGGCATGTAAAAATGTATAGCCTGCTGATATATATCATTTTGGAACCTTAGGGAATACTTCCAGCTGATATTTTTTAATCAAAATTAGTTTGAAAGTAAGACTTTAGGCTATTTTATTATATTTAGTTTTGTTTCAACAGAGTGGTTTCATTTCAAGTCCATTTCTGGACCTGCCCTCCCAGAGAGCACTGCTTCAAATAAAAACATGTACAATCACAACATGAATTCAAAGCATACATTAAAGTGTAAAAATATACATGGCATCGAAAGTAAAACTTTGGGCTATTTTGGCAAGCTAAGTTTTAATACCCAAATGCGCAGATATATAACAAAGTTATATTACAATTCAAAACATTCTTTTTCCTGCGATTAACATAGGCTTTTAGTATACAGAGACGTGAGCAGCAATTGTAAATATGATATTGCAAAAATTTACTTACATTAGTCTGTATCCAACAAATTGTAACCACAATCACAATGAGTACAAACATTCTAATGACAATACTAATCATCGTCAAGACTGTAAAAGTCATCTTATTATTTTGATATTTAACATATTTACAAAGCCATCTTCAAATCTTTCTTCTTTCTAAAAACGTCGCATGGGGGGGGGGGGGGGGGGGGGGGGGGGGGGGGGGGGGGGGGGGGGGGGGGGGGTAAGCGAACACTTTTTTTTTTTTTTTTTGGTCTCGAAATTTGACAATTTGACATTTTTCTTCGTTGGGGGGGGGGGGTAAGGTCACCTTACGTAAGCCGTGGGCATGATTTTTTTTTTTTTTTTTTTTTTTTAATATTAAAAAAAAAAAAAAAAAAAAAAAAATCATCATCACACAACACAAGTATCCATAACCTGTCTATATTTGTAAAACAAAGTTCTTACTATAGTGATGGTTTTGAAAAGGAATAAAAACAACAACTAGGTACTCATTGTACTTGACTAACGTAGAACCTTATACATGGAATTTTTAAAACATTTTGCAGGTAAAATTACGTTCTTTACATGTAGTCAACGTACGGGTAATTATCAGAACTTTCGTCAAGCACACTTTCATAGTCATGCGCCATATAAACTGGATTTGTCCTGTAAATATGCTCCTCGGCAAAATGCTGGGAGTTCCGTAGCCCTCGGCTGTAGACATCCCAAGCTTCCCTTGTATAGCGCACATCATCTGACATTCTTGTCTGCTTTTCAGCCTCTTCAAGCATCTTCTTGTTGTTCTCATACTGAATCTTTCGAAAGCTGTAAACAAAAATGTCCACATATTTACAGTTAACAACTATTTATTCTTTAAGTTTCGTATTTTAAGAAATATGTGAAAATAGATTTTCCCGATTTATATTTCTTGAGAATGTGACGTAGTAAAGCTTACATTTAAAAGTCTTTAGCAAAACCTTTAATTTAACTAGTCCATCTTTCATTTTTTAGTCACACGAAGAATACAAAAATACATCAAATTTGCAAGCGGTAATTTAGTTGTTAACTGTATACATTAAGGATAATACCCAACCTACGACCGAATGACGTGAGTAGAACGAAAAAGAGGAATACAGTTGAGAGGGAAATGAAATAAAGAGAAATGGAGACAACGAGGAGGATACGGAGTGAGATAGTGAGATGGGTAAGAAGTTCCGGGTTTTGGAGGCAATAATTTAAAAAGCCGTATCAGCTATCTGTTTACTAGTTGGAGGGGGCAGTACGTGTATTACTAGTGGTCGAGCAAGTATTGTACAGTATATGGATGAATGCGCATAAAGTAGATCAACCAACTACATGTAGGTTTGCCGGGGCTTGATTATTAGGGACTTTTAGAATGAGTGAACGAGAACACGACGAACGCCGACTGATCATGCGTGTCAACGTACTTAACTGTCCATGTTGGCTACAATTAGAAATCTTTTAGATTGCACTCGACGATATGCATGCAGGAAGTAACACAATAAACATCACGGACAAAGAAAGAGGGCATTCCTCATTCTACCCTCAACAAAAGAACATCCTTCACTGCTAATATGTAAATATGTGTAGAACAGGTGCATGTGACACCTGTTCTACACATTTCAGCATGTAAAGGCGCTTTATAAATGTCAATATGTATGTATGTATTGCATGTACTAGATTTAGGAAAATCAAGGTTGACGCATTCTCGATCGCCGACTGAGACCACGTGACGCAGGCGCAGTGCCTTAAAATGACGTCACACGTTGCAGTCAAAGCTCTTGACGTGCATTTCTAAAAGTCCCTAATGAGACATTTGTAAGTGTTACAATTATCTAGACGATACAAAACCAGAGGTCTAACGGCTCCGTGACAAGAATCTGTCTCTTTAAACTTTCATATTTTACTAAAGAATTTTATGTTTTTTAAAACATGAACTAACATATGCATGTGCTCGTCAATGGTAACATGCAATATGCGAACAGAAATTATGATGCTTCATAGGAAGAATGTTATAGCACCACGGTTATGAAGAGAAGCAAAGTGATTCCAACAGAATATACTTAATTAACTGATATAACATACTGACCTCCGCTTGACCACCAGATGCGCCACTGCCATAGTTGTAGAGAGGAGGAGAAAGATGCCGACTATCACAGCGATTATCAAGACATACCAGTACTCAGCCAGCCATCTCTGAATAAGGTAAGTTTTTGATATGTCACTGAACGTTATTTGTACAGAATGGTATAAGTCAGCTTTTAAGCATTCAACATTTACTTCGGTAATAATCACGACAAAGAGTCATTAAAGCAATGTGTACAGAACATTTCCCTTCTCAAGATTTATATACATGTACTATATTTCTCACTATTTTTGTAAGAAGAGAAATAATGAACTTTCTGTTCCTATAATAGTTGCGGTCTCCGTGCAAATTTATAAATTCATCATGTAAATAATCTTCTATTTTGCTTTGAAGCAATCAGTATTATCTCTATTTACCTGTTGTTGTGGTTTATCTTCAATAATTTCGCCGAAGTAGAATTCGAATGACTCTCTATTGTTTAGATCTTCTTCTGGAACAGCGTTTAATACGGCGCTGATCTCATCTGATGTGAGTAATGTCCCATTTACAAACACAACGAAAGTAACACCAGTGATTTCTTCTCTAAAAGAAATAAAAAGAAAAGGAAAAGAAAGAAAAGAAAAGGAAAACACGTGAATAATTCGTAAGACACACAAGCATCCAGTATATAGTATGCTAAATTAAGCCAAGAAGAATTTAAGAATGATGATGATGGTCATAATGTTGTTGATGATAATTATGGAGGAGGAGGAAGATAGGCCTAAAAGATGAGGATGATGATGAACGATGATGAGGAATGATGATGATGAGGAGGAGGAGGAGAAGGAGGAGGAGAAGGAGGGGGAGAAGGAGGAGCATAAATTATGGTGAGGAATGATGATGATGATGAAGAATGAATGTTTATAAGGATTCGCAATGGCCCCGTGATAGAGCTGTGCTTTTGTAACCGGGATGTCCCGGGCTCGAAACCAGGTCGATGCGCTAGTGCCCCTTCGTAAGGCACTTATCTTCAATATAAAATAGGGCATCTGTTAGAAAGTATCCTTTTTGCTGACAAGCTAAGAAAAGGACTTAAAGTCGTCGGTCCTCCGATTCCTTACAAACATACACATGCCTTTTTTTTAGCAGTCAGGTAAAACAAATTAACCACAAAAGATGAATGATGATGATTATGATGATAAAGATAATGGTGATGATGTGATGACGACGGTGATGACTACGTTGATGATGATAGAACATGTGAAAGTGACAAGGGTAGTAATATCATATATACAGTGTGAGTCAAAAAAAAGTTTACACCTATAAAATTGCTAATTATTTAAAAAATCATCTAATCATCAACAGTTAATTATTATACATCTTATGAAAGAGTGTTTTATCCCAAATCATTTGGTATCATATTTGTGTGGTATTTGTTCACGTTTGGATGAACAGGAGGCATTGTTTGTGACAGTGTAAAAATCGACTCACACGGTAGTGATTTAGGATATGTTTTCTTGTCTTGTTTTTCCCCTACTGATAATGACCTTCTATATGTACCTTATTTATTTACTAGACAGACTTGATTTGTATTACTACCAATCGCAATAATCATGATTATTGTATTTCTTATGTATTAGTTATTTGTGATTTGTGAACAATTTAGCCACTGACTACTAACCTTTAACTGCAATAAATCATGAATGAATACATTAACAAAAACATCTCAGCTGATTCTATTCTTAAATAAACAATAAACAACGGGAAAACCCCTTTAGTTATAAACAAATAATCGAAGGTTATGGAATACAAATCATCAGAGAGGACATGGTAATGACTGATGCATGTCATGCTTACCCTGTGTCCGGCGTATAGTAGTTGGACGTTTCTATGATAAGAACAGTGACGTTTTCACCATATAGGTCAGAAAATAGTGCCTCCATGTCTCGTACAAAGTATTCCCGATCGACGGCGCTTGAGCCATAAATAAATAGACTGTAAGAGTAAGACTCCGAGTCTGAAAATATATGAAATAATAATAGGTATAATAATTACATTAGGATCAAGGTTTTGAGAGTAGAGTAGATAAAGAGACATAGAAAAAAGAAATAAGGATTGACCAAGAGACAGATGGAGAGAGAGAGGAAGAGAGAGAGAGAGGGGTGGGTGTCGTTTCGTGAATATTTCAAGGAGATATCATTTGGGCTAGCAGTAAACTATTAGCAAATTGCCATCGCCAACATACTTTTTATCGCGTCATATCCCTGTTACTTTATAGATTATTTTTTTTAATGAAAATATGAAGAAAACAAAACAATTCTGCCCACACAATTATTTTCTACAAATTAATCAAAATATTCTTACCTAATTCGCAAAGATCACCGACAAAACCTTTTGGGCATTGGCATGTCCATTGTCCGGCGTCATCACTCTCACATTCTCCTCCATTAAGACAAGGGGTAGATGTACATGGACTAATAACCTCACAATTTACTCCTAAGAAGCCATCCTCACAAAGACACCTGAAAAAACGGTAAAAAGCAATATTGCAAATAACTGGTAATAACAAAGTACAAGTATGTAGGACAAATTACTAAAAATGCGCATATAACATTATTTGACGCTTCTTTGTTTAGAGTAACTCGTTGTTTCGTTTGTATTTTATTATAGTTTCAAGGTGCTAATTATATTGTTCATGCTTTTGAATGGTTGAGAACCAGTTTTTTAGAAACGAGCTAGTATCAAGAATTAAACCTTGCATCCTACCTGTAAGCATCTGAACTGAGTTTGTCGCATGTTCCTCGTTCACAGGGAGATGAAACACATGGATCAGTGATGATGTCACAACGTTCCCCTTCGTATCCCTCAAAACAAAGGCAAGCGAAAGATCCTACAGTGTTTTCACATATAGAGTTGCCAGGACAGGCATTTTCGATGTCGCATTCATCAAAATCCGAAGAGCAATATTCATCAGTGTATCCTGGCAAACAGGTGCATTGGAATCCTGGCGATTGGTTGGAGCAGGTAGCACCATTCAGACACGGAAAGTTCAAACAGGCATTGACAATACTGTCACAATACCATCCTTCATAACCTGGACTACACGTACAATTATAACCCTCCAAATAGTCAGTGCAGGTTGCACCATTTTGACAAGGATTACTTGTACATTCATCGATTTCTTGTTCACAATATGGTCCTTCATAACCTGGACTACACGTACAATTAAAACCATCCAAGTAATCAGTGCAGTTTGCACCATTTTGACAAGGATTACTTGTACATTCATCGATTTCTTGTTCACAATATGATCCTTCATAACCTGGACTACACGTACAATTAAAACCATCCAAGTAATCAGTGCAGGTTGCATTATTTTGACAAGGATTACTTGTACATTCAACTATTTCTTGTTCACAATAAGATCCTTCATAACCTGGACTACACGTACAATTAAAACCATCCAAGAAGTCAGTGCAGTTTGCACCATTTTGACAAGGATTACTTGTACATTTATCAATTTCTTCTTCACAATATGATCCTTCATAACCTGGACTACACGTACAATTAAAACCATTCAAGTAATCAGTGCAGGTTGCACCATTTTGACAAGGATTACTTGTACATTCATCTATTTCTTGTTCACAATATGATCCTTCATAACCTGGACTACACGTACAATTAAAACCATTCAAGTAATCAGTGCAGTTTGCATCATTTTGACAAGGATTACTTGTACATTCATCTAGTTCTTGTTCGCAATATGATCCTTCATAACCCGGACTACACGTACAATTAAAACCATCAAAATAATCAGTGCAGTTGGCGCCATTTTGACAAGGATTACTTGTACATTCATCTATTTCTTGTTCACAATATGATCCTTCATAACCTGGACTACACGTACAATTAAAACCATTGAGGTAATCAGTGCAGTTTGCACCATTTTGACAAGGATTACTTGTACATTCATCTATTTCTTGTTCACAATATGATCCTTCATAACCCGGACTACACGTACAATTATAACCATTCAAGTAATCAGTGCAGGTTGCACCATTTTGACAAGGATTACTTGTACATTCATCGATTTCTTGTTCACAATATGACCCTTCATAACCTGGACTACACGTACAATTAAAAAAATTCAAGTAATCAGTGCAGTTTGCACCATTTTGACAAGGCTTACTTGTACATTCATCTATTTCTTGTTCACAATATGGTCCTTCATAACCTGGGCTACACGTACAATTAAAACCATCCAAGTAATCAGTGCAGTTTGCACCATTTTGACAAGGATTACTTGTACATTCATCTATTTCTTGTTCACAATATGGTCCTTCATAACCCGGACTACACGTACAATTAAAACCATCCAAGTAATCAGTGCAGTTTGCACCATTTTGACAAGGATTACTTGTACATTCATCTATTTCTTGTTCACAATATGGTCCTTCATAACCCGGACTACACGTACAATTAAAACCATCCAAGTAATCAGTGCAGTTTGCACCATTTTGACAAGGATTAATTGTACATTCATCGATTTCTTGTTCACAATATGACCCTTCATAACCTGGACTACACGTACAATTAAAAAAATTCAAGTAATCAGTGCAGTTTGCACCATTTTGACAAGGATTACTTGTACATTCATCTATTTCTTGTTCACAATATGGTCCTTCATATAAACCCGGACTACACGTACAATTAAAACCATCCAAGTAATCAGTGCAGTTTGCACCATTCTGACAAGGATTACTTGTACATTCATCTGTTTCTTGCTCACAATATGATCCTTCATAACCCGGACTACACGTACAATTAAAACCATCCAAGTAATCAGTGCAGTTTGCACCATTTTGACAAGGATTACTTTTACATTCATCTATTTCTTGCTCACAATATGATCCTTCATAACCCGGACTACACGTACAATTAAAACCATCCAAGTAATCAGTGCAGTTTGCACCATTTTGACAAGAATTACTTGTACATTCATCTGTTTCTTGTTCACAATATGATCCTTCATAACCTGGACTACACGTACAATTATAACCATCCAAGTAATCAGTGCAGGTTGCATCATTTTGACAAGGATTACTTTTACATTCATCTATTTCTTGTTCACAATATGGTCCTTCATAACCCGGACTACACCTACAATTATAACCATCCAAGTAATCAGTGCAGTTTGCACCATTTTGACAAGGATTACTTGTACATTCATCTATTTCTTGTTCACAATATGATCCTTCATAACCTGGACTACACGTACAATTATAACCATCCAAGTAATCAGTGCAGTTTGCACCATTTTGACAAGGATTACTTTTACATTCATCTATTTCTTGTTCACAATATGGTCCTTCATAACCCGGACTACACGTACAATTAAAACCATCAAAGTAATCAGTGCAGTTTGCACCATTTTGACAGGGATTACTTGTACATTCATCTATTTCTTGTTCACAATATGATCCTTCATAACCTGGACTACACGTACAATTATAACCATCCAAGTAATCAGTGCAGTTTGCACCATTTTGACAAGGATTACTTGTACATTCATCTATTTCTTGTTCACAATATGATCCTTCATAACCTGGGCTACACGTACAATTATAACCATCCAAGTAATCAGTGCAGGTTGCATCATTTTGACAAGGATTACTTGTACATTCATCTATTTCTTGTTCACAATATGATCCTTCATAACCTGGACTACACGAGCAATTATACCCATTGATGAGATCGTTGCAAGTAGCACCATTTTGACAAGGATTACTCGTACATTCATCTATTTCTTGTTCACAATATGATCCTTCATAACCTGGACTACACGTACAATTATAACCATCCAAGTAATCAGTGCAGGTTGCATCATTTTGACAAGGATTACTTGTACATTCATCTATTTCTTGTTCACAATATGATCCTTCATAACCTGGACTACACGTACAATTATAACCATCCAAGTAATCAGTGCAGTTTGCACCATTTTGACAGGGATTACTTGTACATTCATCTATTTCTTGTTCACAATATGATCCTTCATAACCTGGACTACACGTACAATTATAACCATCCAAGTAATCAGTGCAGTTTGCACCATTTTGACAGGGATTACTTGTACATTCATCTATTTCTTGTTCACAATATGATCCTTCATAACCTGGACTACACGTACAATTATAACCATCCAAGTAATCAGTGCAGGTTGCATCATTTTGACAAGGATTACTTGTACATTCATCTATTTCTTGTTCACAATATGATCCTTCATAACCTGGACTACACGTACAATTAAAACCATCCAAGTAATCAGTGCAGGTTGCATCATTTTGACAAGGATTACTTGTACATTCATCTATTTCTTGTTCACAATATGATCCTTCATAACCTGGACTACATGTACAATTAAAATCATTCCGAAAATCATAGCAGGTGCCCCCGTTTTGACAAGGCTGAAGTTCACACTCATCTAACTCTTCATCACATAGGGTTCCTGTGAAACTTGATGTACACGAGCAATTATACCCATTGATGAGATCGTTGCAAGTAGCACCGTTTTGGCAGGGGTCGCTTAGACATTCATCCGTATTTGTTTGGCAATCCAAACCCTCAAATCCGTCGCTGCAGACAGCTACGTAGTTGACGATTAACCTGTTTTGAAATAAAAATGCACACTGTGTTTATGTTTGAAGGATAGAATATATTTACTATTTAAGGATGAATGAATCTGATTAATCTATGCCGTAATGAAACATCAAAAGTAAAGTCATTGATAACGTACTGGTTACGTAGTACTGAATTGGAAGAAAGCACCGTTTTATTATCATTATAACTACTTCTATTGCTGTTATTGTTAAAGTCATGCTTATTGTTATCATTATCATTATTATTATTGACAGTTGTTTACTGTTATTGTTGCTGTTTGTCTTTTTCATTGTTGTTATTGTTGCTCATGTATAAAGCATTGAATGAAATAAGCTGTTAATTCTGACGAACAGATAATCAAAAAGTCAAATAAAAAAATTATGAGTACAATTATAATAATAATAATAATAAAAGTAATAATAGTAATAATAATAACGATAATAATAATAAATATAATACTAATAGTAATAGTGGGTTCTTTTGTGGCGCTCATGTCTGTTAACCCCTCACAATCCTGGATCTCAACTGTCATTATCCCGGATTGATAGGATGTGACATGGATAACCCAATTGTGCTTTCGAAAGTGTTTTTATTTATAATAATACAAATAATTAGATCAATTTATATAGTACAGATACTATATAGATTTGCTCTACTGCGCTGTGTTGAAAAACAAAACTCCTAACAATGCTTTTTTAAAGAAACAAAGAACAAAACAAAAAAAGAACAAAAAAGAAATAACAATTGGCTCTTGTATAGCGGTTATGTTTGTCAAACTCGACTTTTCCTGGCGCTCCACTGTTATTGGCTGGCTTTAGTAGGGCTGCTATTACGGCGCTCTAGCATTTAAAGGAAATAATTCCGGCTGGGTACCCTTTTACTTCACCTTGGTGGAGAGTGGCAAATGCCAAATGACATAAGTGCTATTTTACAGGGATTTGAACCCCACACACATTGTGCTACATATGTGGACTATCCACTAGACATAACACCTACATTTGATTTATGTCTGATAAAATATGCTAAAATTACAATTAATATGCCGCCATTTTAATTAAAATAAATGATATTCTGATCCTAAAACACTTACTGCGTTCTCAGTGGCCTGTCCAGTCCTCGCAGTCTAATAGGAACGGTTAAAGAAGGTATGTCTGCAAGAATCAGAAGATAATTATCTATCTTTTCTTTTTCAGGCGATTCGTCGTAGTCCTCTGCCGTGATGTTGATTCGTAGACCGAGATCCTGCAAAGAATTTCATTACAATGAGGTAAAATTTTCACTTCGGTTGCAATATTTGCACAACTGAGAGTTTAATTCGTGTGTTATTTTATGCATGTATTCGTTTGTCTTAATGACTCATTTATACAATTTGTATTTATTTAATTTCCAAGCGAAATATAAAAAAGCCCCCCCCCCCCCCAAAAAAAAAAAAAAACTAGTCCCTGTTAAAATGGTTCTCATCACGATATATGCATGTCACTAATTAATCCTGTCATGATTAGCTTCATTTCATGTGAGAATGCTACTTTCAAAGGATATGGAGATTCTGGATATACCGCAATCTTTATCAATTTTCGAAAGAATGGTTAACTAATTATGGGTCCTCTTGGATAATTTGTGATTGGTTCACTTTCCTCATGATTATTTTCATACTTACAGGCCATTTATCAATAGTCACTTGAATCGGATTAGGAAGCAGTCCAAGCGAATCGGTTTGGAAATCAATAGCTTGGACATCTTCTTCAATCAGCCCGGTGGTTTCATCGAAAAAAGGACATGTAAGAGAGCTAAGACCAAACAAAAAAACATGTAAATCGGAAATTCTTCTTCTCGAGTCATAAAGCACACACGTTCGGAACCCAAGTTTCATCGAGGGGTTTCTCTTATACTGTTATTTCATTATCATTTTATTTGTTATCATATTTCCCTTTGCAAACTTGAAGAAACACCTTTTCTTAAAGACCATCTGTACTAATGTAAAGAAGGGATTAGACCACCCTGCAAGGTCACTGGACAGGTGTTTATCTCATCAACTCAGCTCTCAAATAACATAAGAAAAAGAGGATCCTGGGGGACCAATGGTCACCGATTAGGCATTGTTTGTTATATAGAGAGCGCAAGGAGCTACAAGTAGTTCAGTATGGCTTTAAGATTATGCGATTTAGGGATGCATGGTACAGCTTAATGTGAGACGAGTGGAAAGCGAGATCCTGCAAAATGCAATCCTATTGTCAGAGGTGTCGCCTCTTCGTCATTGCATTTTATTTTTCGAGTATGATTTTTTTTTAATGTTCCTCATGTTTGAGCACATTCTGCATGTCGCCATTACATCTTGGTATCATTTTATGATAATGAATTTTTCTTTACATTGATTCACATTGTATAAAGTTTATACGCCTTCTGATCCAATATGGATGATATAATCAGCCACCAATATAGTGTATGCTAATGTCTCACGTATACGTATGCTAATTACTACGCGGTTATTTCACACTTCGTGAACGGGCATTTTAAATGATCAAAGATGTTTATATTGAGATATAAAGGGAGTACTGAAACTTGTCTGAGTCAATTCTACTTATTATCGTATATCGCCAATAAATAATATGCCTAGTAATGATGATGATAATAATGATGATGATGATAACAATAACAGCAACGATAATACTACTACTGATAATGATAACGATGATAAAAATAACAATTATAATAACACAGTAATACTTATAATAATGTTAGTAATACAATCAATGTTGATAATATTCTATTAATACTGATGATGATAATAACTATGATGATACTTCTGTTACTATTATAATTCTCGATATTTTTATTATCATTATCATCAACATTGTAATTCTCTCTTGTTCCCCGATAAGTCTAGCCACCTGTATTACTCACCCATCATCAAGGCAAATATGGAAACCTGGATCACAGAGGGAATCACAACCAAATAATCCATCTTGATTAGGATCGCAACATGTATCATCTCCTTTATTTGAATCACCATTATATGAAGTAAGTTGAAGCTCAAAGTCTATCGATGCTGTTGCTAGAGGCGAATATGTCAACTGTAAGATAGCAATAAAGGATATCCATTTAACTAAATTGTGGTTTAAAAAAATGATTTCGTGAAGAGAGGCTAAGTTGAGTATTTCTTTTTTTATCAACGATGTGTGAGCTAGTCAAAACATGAACAACTTCACCCAGCTTTTGTGTGGTTTGGAGTGTAGCATTGTATGGCTCTGAAACTCGGACAATTAGGAGAGCAGAGGAAAGGTTGGTTGACAGTTTGGAAATGCGGATATTGAGATGAATGAAAGGAATTAGTTGGAGGGATATGGTCACCAATAAGGTAGTGCTTGATAGAGTTGATGTACAAAGAAGTTTGAGAAAAACAATCTGGAGACGGAAGCAAAAACTAAATAGGACACATCTTACGGGGATAACATGCTCAGGCAGATGGGCAGAACATAGGGAAGAGGAGGACCAAGAATTTGGATGGTGTCAGACTTGGTACTAGGTTGATAGTACATAATGACGTGATATAAACAAGAAGGCTAAAGATAGAGAGGGATGAAGAAAGAACTACAGAAGGATGTTGTGTGTGGACCTGCCTTTGGAAGAACACCCGAGAGAATGTATTTCAATGTAGCCCGCCCCTCCCCCAAACAACAAACAACATGAAAATGATTTAGGAAATGTGGCGTAAAATTCAAAGAATTTTTCGAAATCCCAAGAAATATATTTACAATTCCTTAATTGAATAATCTCAATTGGAATTCCACTAATTAAATTTCTAACCGATAAACTACTTACCATAAGACATAAAGTAGCTCCTATAATAAAGATTGCAAGCAACATGTACTGAGCCATTATTCTCGTCCGTGTTGTAAGGTTTGTTTTCAAAATGCATAGAACAATCTGAAGTGGATGAGGTCATTTGCACTAGTGTTAACAATCCTATTCTACCTCTGTTTTTAGTTTTGTATATACGAAGCATCTTCAAAGGGATTAAAATCTGTCCAATAACATTTTAAGCTTGACAAAGAGTTTCTATATTACGCAATCTATATGGATTGAGGAGCTATTAGCTAATCATCAAGTAAGATAGTCCACGGAGGAAAAGATGATGGGGTCAACATATTAACTTGATGATGAAGGACAACATCGTTATTTCATTAACAATGATATGTGCAATCAACTGTAACTCTTTCCCACTGCAACCCCCCTCTCTCTCTCTCTCTCTCTCTCTCGTCTCTACCTATTGTTCTTCTCTTCTCTTTGATATACTTTGCATCACCAGGTACTCCCTAATTTATTTATTTTGCTTGTACACGTACTTAATTGTCAGGGATCACAAGGCATCATGTTTTGCTTATCGTGGAGCCCTGGCTGGTTCTGTTTGAAATAAGTTCATATCTCTTTATACTGATTATATGTTGTATTCAGAACTGAAAAAAAATAATTGAAATGAAAATTAAGGAAATGATCTACAAATAAGGTTAGTAACAGGGAAAAAAAAAAAGATATTGAGAAATGAAACATTTCGTTGGAACTGGAAGAAAAATGAAAATATTGATAATAAGATTTAGAAAGAACGAATGCAAAGCGACATGTACCTGTATATCAAAGGACATTTCAAAGTAGAGAGTTGTGTGTGAAAACAAATATGAATCGCAAAAAATGATGATAAACTGTAAAATGAAGAACATATTTTTATAGGACATGTTATCACAAATCTAATCCATCATTAAGACTTTTCCACAAGTTTTGGGATAGCTAGATTAAAAAAAAAGAAAAAAAAAAAGAAGATTTGAATGGCGGGTGGGGGCGGGTGGGATTTTACGTCAAAATGGACATAGGTTTGACAATAGACCGCCCCTAAAGACATGGCGATATCGGTTTCTATATAAACCAAGAGGGACAAATAAATGGAATGGTTCCTTTCCACCGAAACCTTGACATTCTGAAATTTTGTTCGACTTTCGTTATTTACTTGTAGAATATAGATAGCGTTATCAGTTCCTGTGGTGTTATTCTAATAACAAGAAAACAGACAGTTCACTCAATCGGATTACCCGAGATACGACATTTTATTCCCAATATATACTTTTCGCTAATCTGTGGATAAAGCGTAGCAGCGGTACACAAATATGTCATTTTAAGACGTCGTATTTATAATCTTCGCTTTTAAATTACTCTGTTTTTTTTCTTTTCAGAAAGAGGAATATGCACAAGGGGAAATTAAAAAAAAGGGGAGAGATACGATACAGGAAAGAGCGAGAGACAGGGGCAGAAACAATATTTACAAAGCATTTCTAACTTGCCTATTGTATCTCAATCAGTTTTTGTAATTGAGAAAAATGAATAGATTAAATCTCAGAATCATAGTGGCTTGACTAGTTTCTCTCTGACTAAAATTAATAATTGTAAAGGTTTTGAGGTTATGTGAAGCAAAAGAATTGCGAACGTACGTTGTGCGGTATGGGATGTGTATTTGGAAATTCTTAGCTTTGGAATACACACAATGGTTCTATGAATCCCCACATCATGTTCTGTGTATATTATACACATTATTCCTTTTAACAGAGCTCTATCCTACATTATCCCTTGCCTTCTTCAATATTACCATTTCACAGACGCCTTTTGAAATCTTGTTTATCGTTAAGTCATTGAGCACACTTGGTTTAATTACATCCCATGATACGAAATAATTTGTTGTCCGTAAACAAGTCTCTAGTTGATGACCTGCTTCGTACTCAAGGTCGGCGCATGGTCGGAGTTCACTTTTTCCGACTTTTTCCGACATATCACCACACATTGTTCTTACAGGTCAGTCTAACCTTGATAACAACTGCTTGGACCGAAATCAGAAAGAAGAAGGAATGGATGGTGAAATTAATTTAAAACAAAATTAAAGTTGCTTCCCAGGAAAGCTATGGGCTACTTGAAATAATCGAGGAAAGATCCGTGACAGAATAAATACAGTGCTATAAACAAGATGGATTCGAGAAACGATGAATTGTCCCCCATTTACTTTGACTCTCTATCGAGAGGTTGGGGTTCGAATCTCTTCCTGGAGCACATGTCCATAGACAAGGAATTTAAAATACAGGTGTCATTCTACTCGACCAAGTTGTGTTTCCACATATTATATTCTTCTTTAGGAACTGTGTGGCTCTGGTAACGGCTATCAAAGCCAGGGTAATACATTGCAAAACACCTTTGAAGCGCGTGTATTATGTTATATCATAGGCGTTTATTGGAACTTTCATAAATGTTTTACCTGTAGAACCTGGTAAGGACAAAAGATCAAAATGTTGCCAACTGTTATTTATCCTTTTGCTATGGTTGCTCTAAATTTTCACGGATCACACCTCATTTGAGAGATCTGCACTGGATACCAGTACTCCAAAGAATAATAATCAACATTCTGTTGACTGTCTATAAAGCGCTACTGGGTCATGACCGTAGTTGTAATGAAAGATTGTTAAAACTAACACAAAAAACTCACAATCTGCGCAGTTTCAAAGATACACTATTATTTCACACCCCATCACATAAAACAAAAACAAATTTGATAGATCGATTATTTGCATGCGCAGGCCCCAAACTGTGGAATAACTTACAGCTAAGAATTAGGAAATCATCATCGTTGAGTACTTTAAAATAAAAACTAAAAGCACATCTCTTTTTCCATTCAACTTTATATTGTAGATTTACACACATCAGGAGCTGTTGAACGCAGTAAATATCTTTGCATAGTTTCTGCGCTTTATAAATGTCTGATAATTTTACTATTATTAGTATTATTATTATTTTTGTATTCTCTAAATTATTATTATTATCATCATCATTATATATTCCCGTACCCACAATCAACGTGTTACAGAAAAAGCTGAAAGTGTTACATGTTGAATCAAAAGTCATGAGAGGATCGAGTAAAAAATTAGTTAAAACAAATAAGTGGGAAAAAAAATACAAGGTGATATCATATTGCATTTTATTCAATCAAAAAACACTTTAGTTGACATAGAATGACATATTAAACATTACTATGTACTTGTTTAAAAGATTTCAAGATATTTTCTTGTCAGTGCTCGAAGCAAAAATGATATATTCCGTTAAAAAAATGGTGCAGACGTATAATCTAAAAGAAATATAAAATATTAATGTATTTACAAATAATACTTTACATATTTACACGTACTCTCCATTAAAATATTGTGTTATCTAGGTTTCGTTGTATGTGTTTCGAATTTTTTACTCATGGAATGGAAATGGTATAAGAATTGTATTTATTAGATATACCTGCGTTATCTCTTTTTTGATAAACCTGCCAGAAAGATTTGTGTGTCTTGCGCCCTCCAACATACACACGACTTATAAAAAAGCAGAAATCTATTTCATATCTATTGTCGCTACAAATTATGATTATACTGAGGTATTTAAAAATCTACCTATAGCATTAGATTGACTGTAAAGTACTTTTTATTGATAGATATACATTTGATTGGAGGAGATTAAGTGTGGGGAGATACAATCACTTGTAACACCGTATCATATATTACAGGGCCTTTTAATGACTATCCATGAATCTCTTTAGAAAAACCTCTATCACCCATCAAGGTTAATTAGCATTTCCATGTAGTATGATATCGTCTTTATCAGTTTATTCTACTGCTAAACATGGCGAAAAGTGACATCAACAGATCAAAGTACAACTTACTATCGTTTTATCAACGTTTATTTATATAAAGCATGTACGGTATTGGTAAACAACTGATCCAAAGAGATATATATTATCTTCGCTCTACTAGAGTAAGATCGTAACCATCATAAATGAACATTGAAAAGCGATTTAGATCCTACTTTAATTTCCAATTTGACGTTCTAATTATATCAGAAAGACATAGTGACCAATTTATTAAGAATGTTTTTGGTTAGGGGTGTCTGTGAGCAAATCAATGCCGTCGAGGAGAGAAAGTACGACTGGTGTCCATCCTAACTGCGAACTTTCATTTCGGTCCGCATCATACCATAGTTATATCCATGAAGATAGTACCAAGCAGCCGAATTAGCAGCAGAATTCGATGCGGTTCCTCCATCCACATAGTAAGCGTTAAGATTACTATGCATGCATGCATTGTACCACCATGCACCGTGGTAACTGTAGGCACAGTTACTGCCCCACGAGTCGTGGTCTGCGTCATAGGTCGAGAACTGCGCGCCATTGTGGTAGGACAAAGAATCACTAGCATCTCCATAGTAACCCCAGAAGTAACCCCGGTAACTGTAAGAAGAGACAAAGGTGTGTGTATAATCTGCGACAGAAGTATTTACATAATAATTCTGGAGACCCCCCCCCCCCCCCCAAAAAAAAAAAAAAAAAAAAAAAAAAAAAAAAAAAAAATCTTTCTGGTTCATTGCTCGTCTGATTTTACTCTTTATTAGGAGATGTGACAAGTAGATAATGTATACGTGGTATATACATATATTATATTGGTATTATTATTGCTTTACTTTATTTTAATTATGATTATGATAATAATTATTATATATTATAAGGGGAATTAATGTATCAAGAAATGATTATTTATTCATGGTAAGACGGTAATCAGTTACAGATACTGGACATTTCTGGCAAGAAATCGACAAATTTGTCGAATTTGTGCCGAAACGCTCTGAATACACAATCTTCTCTTCTTCAATGTGATACTAATGGAGACCTTAATGATAGCCTGGTTTGAGTCAACATACAGTGATCTTAAATAATGGTCTTCATCGTTCACCATAACATTGTTTTCTTAGCTATCAAGTATAAGATAAACAATATTGATCGACTAATCATCGAATGAGCAAGTCCCTGAACTGAAGTAAGAACAACTGCAACGTAACAAAACTAAACTAAAGTAAACCAACCGGGCATGGTGGCTCTGTGGTTAGAGCGCCTGCTTCATGAACGGGAGGACGTGGGTTCGAACCCCGGCCGAGTCATACCAAAGACTTATAACAATGGGACCTTCTGCCTTCTAGCTAGTCGCTCAGCATATTAGATTGGGGAAGGGTAGTAATTACATATTATGTTATGCAGGGCCCGCTGGAAGAGCAGTTTCATAACTGCATGAAGTTGTTACCCTGGGTAAATAAACCAAAGACACTTACTGATCGTTGCTAGCGTGGCTGTAATAGTAGTATCTGGCGTAATACCAGGTGTTGCTCCAATCTTGCAAGTCTATTCGCAGATTCACAGTGCCTGAAGCCAGACGGTATATCTTTTCAAGCCCCAGCCAATACTCCCCGCTGACCGAACCAAACCCATTCACATAGTCCGACCATGTCCGATAGAACTCCACAGAACCGTCTAGTCGTTTCTAAAAATTGGCAAAACAAAATAAAGACATACAAAAACATTGACCAATGGGGTATTTTATACATTCCAACAGAATTGCATGCAAAATACAGTTATAATCTTGGTATCGTATATTTTTTGAAAAAAATATATAACAAAAATGAATGATTTATTCAGGGTGAATTATCTTGTATCTTCGACAGGCATTTTTTGTAGCAAGTTACTTTCCCCTAGAAACTGAATATACAACATGGTATTTTATAGGCGTAGCCAGGAGGTATAAGTCCCCTGTTAATCCACTAACAAAGACCTCAAACAGTGGCCCATTTGATATTACAATGCATTAACAAATATTGTTTCCGCTCGTGTGGTAACAAGTGAGGGAACTTATGATGTAGAAAGAGAAATATATAGAGAGACTTTTAGAGAGAGGGAGAGAAAGATGGAGAAATGATATGGCTGGAATGTTCCCAACTACCAACAATTAAGAGAAGGATGCAATTATATCCCGAATGTGATTGATTGTTATGCTTTCTAGTAAACTCAAAAACACAAACCTGGAATATTGTCCAACCGCCTCCATCATTGTCCATATCACAGTAGACATCGAATGCTCCTGATCCGCCAGGATTGATTTGTAACACTCCGCTAGTGGTATGACCAGCATCGTAATACTCCTTGCACGTGGAGGCTATGCCATCATAATGCACCGCTGAAAAGCAATATAAAAATACGAAATTGTTTGAACAGCAACGTATGAAATGAATTCGAATAACAAAGAAAAAGACTAATATATATTTAGCCTTTGGTGAAATTAGGCGGACATTCTGAGGAAACGAACAACAAACATATCAACATCATTGTGGCTTAGACTTGAAGATTCATCCCAGAGCTCAATCGATAACCCCCTATATCTTCATTAAAAAAAAATAAAAAAAATCCCCCCCTTTTTCCTTGTAAATTATGGCTTACAGTTAAAGATGAAGTTGAGTTCTGGTCATGCGATTGCATTGTGAAAGAAACGGTGTGGAATCGACCAGAAAAGGTTGATCAAGACTTTGTGTGTATTGCAAGGTTCTGGAATCATCAAAATGATAAGAAATTTGGCCAAGTCTTGGTAAAGTTACAACACTGTACACAGAAAGATGTATATGGGACTACACGAACACGTGGCGTAAAAATCCCACCCCCGAGTTTTACGATGTTACATGACATATTTAGAATATAAAGGCATTTGAAGAGCCATGCTTTTCAGGGAACATGTCTTATCTGATCTTCTTCCACACTTGCATAATACGAATGATGACGCTCACAAATTATTTTTCACCTCTTCCCAGAACTCAACCTTCTCTTTAAGTATTACGGTAAGGGTTGAGGAACTATGGATGGATCGAGAACATCGTTATACACATTGCCCTTCGTGTTTAAAATCATGTCATTGTCCAAAAGGTCCAATTTGATATACTATTTTCTATTCATCATCCCAATTAGATTTGGCTACATTAATGAATAAAGGAAAGTGTGAAAGAATCTGTTCCTAAAATTCAAAGACTCTCTCAACTAGTAAACACCGCAAACCATGGTTGCGTTTTGTTGTGAGAAAATTAGGTAAGCACTCACAAAGTGTGCAGTGTTCTCCCATGAAGTCTGAAGGACAGTCGCATTTGAACCACGGAGGATGGCAATACTCCGTACAGGTCGCTCCATTGTGACATGTATCATCAGCATCGCTGCAGTATACTTGAGTATCCTACAATTCAAGTGTATACAAAAAAAAAATACATGTACGATTATTCGTATTTTAAACATCAATAGCTCTTCAGTACCATAGTACACGAAATTAAACATAGGTTGTACCCGAATACCGCACACAAAGACGTTATGTCTAAACATATTACAATTTGCACAATAATAGAATGTACTTGAATTGAAAAAGCCCAATATTACACTTAATATTATTTCGGATAAAACTTTCCTCACAAGCAGATATTTGTCATTGTTGTACTGTATACATCATTTCGACCCCTGGAAACAAGGAAATAGATCATTGCAACCTTAAGCATGGCCACACGATAAAACATTAAATAGATATGAATCTATCAGCAATAATTACAATAAACAGATACATGTTGTGTCTATTGTACACGAGGTGTTATTTTAATTGCTTGTTATTATTGTTTTATTTGGAAATAAAGAAAATACATATGAAATCAGAAAAGGCTCAACTGAGCCATTATAGAAAAAGATAATACAACAACTGGAACGCCAGGGAAAAACAAGGTTAACGTAATAACTGTGGCAAAAGGCATTCTGTCATAGTTCAAGTGGTTGTAAACATAAAGTACTTGTCGTATGATATACATTCAACAATCCCTCAATCAAATAATCAATCAAATGCGATTTTAACAGCAATAATGATTGTCACAGCTTGCACAAATGATCTAAAGTATGATTAGGTATGCCTACCAGCCAATGCGACGAAGATGAGGGTTCGTAGTAATTGAAACCATCACTGGATACAAAATCACCGGCGTAACTGGATTTCGTTGCGTCATTGACGTGACACAGTTGGAGGTCCGACGCAAAGTTGATGGACTGACACTCGGCACCGTGTCGTAGGCATATCGTCAGACATTCCCCTGGAGATCGTACTCCTGTGATATTTCTCGCTAGATGATTATCAAGCATCATATCCCGATCCGATTCCGTGTCACTCTGCATGTAAGCGTACGAGGAGGTGCATGTTGAGCCATGGCTGATCCTTGTGATGACGGACAGAGTGATGACGATGTACGATGCCCATCTAAGATGGAGAGCTTGAATGTAGCCTGCCATCTTGGAATACTGCCTAACAGTGTTTTTTTTTTGTAGAGGAACCTACAATCTATTTACAAGACCATATATTGATTAAAGGCGGATAGTCACAAACGACCCCCTTCACGAAATCAATAATTACTTTTGTACCTATTGAATTGGGTATTGATGCGCTTCCTTTTCGTCCAAACTACATTAGTACTCCTGCCATGTAGTCCTTGAATTGTTTAAATATTTTATAGCTTAATCTAATACCCATGCATCTATAAATATATTCGTATATGTGTTTAGCCTTTACCCAAAGCATATAAACTGAGAAAGTAAAAATGTCGTGGCAAAAGCGTAATAAAGTGAATCGTGTCGGTATTGCATGCGAGACGTTTTTTCGACTGTGTTATTACTTACATTAATAATTTATTAAGCATAATTATTAAAGAAGAGCATATGCAAGGAATTAAGTGGTGTTTGTACTTTTCAGGTTGTATTCCACAATGGTGCGTCAAAGATCGCACCGGTTGGTGACGCAGCCTCACGTTAACTTAAGGACACCTCGTAGGCAACGGGCATACATAATATTATGGGGCATCAGTTTTCGATTCTTCATTGTTCTGCCTTCATTACTGAACAATGAAAAGCGAGGGAGTCATTTTTATATTTCTAAGAAGGACAAGAAAGACAGGACACATGTAGTAACCGTTTAGGTATAGAAGTAGTAGTATATTGTATGATGAGCGGATAACCATAAACCGAATTAAATTATTTTAACTTGCTGAAATTCGTATTGTTTGAATCTAAGCACTGTATTTGGCACATAATACTTTCTATAAATTTAAAGATAGAAATGTATTGCACTTATTCAACAAGCACAGCTAGAAAAATACGTTTTTACTATTGCATTAATTAATATTGACAAATATTACTCTAAATTTTAATTCAGCCTAAAGCTTACAACCAATTGTTTTTTTGTAATTTGAAGTTTAACATTTCATATGTATTTTTGTTTCATTATTGAGAAATTGAATACTTCCTATTCGGTGGGCATGGTAAAATGCTCACAAAACAAAAGACCTTTTTAAAATCAATAAATTGACATAGATGCAAGAAGTGCAAGTTGAGCCATGGACGATCCTTGTAAAGACGGGCAGGATGATGACCACGGTTACGATGCTCACGTTCCAAATCATTTTGAAGAAATGTGAGAGTAAGATTCAAAGCACAAAATAGGGACTGGTCTTCGATTCTTAAGTGCTCTTGACGCACTCGAAAGTATCTGTTGTTTTCCTCATCCTTTTGTACTTCAAAACCGATAATCAAGAATTGGCCATTGTGTGTGTGTGTGGGGGGGGGGGGGGAGGGATTAAATATAGTAACGCAAAACGTGTCTTCAGAAATCGATTTTTAAAGATGCAAGGGATTACTGAAAAGAATATTTGCAAAAGGCTAGACAATGAGCCCAAACGCGTTGACATGTTTTCTGTAATACAATGTATAGATAATAAGTATAAAAGAGCTACTATAGAGTAATTCTATTTTGTTCTTCTTCCGATAAAAAAAACACAAACTCGCGAGTTTGAGAATGCACTCGCTCGCTTTGGTTGCTTGTATTGCATTATATTTTCACAGCTTAACAAATGTTAAGCAATAAACCACCTGACCATATCATTGTAATTATGGCAAAGTTTACGAAAAAGTAGGCCTAGCGGAGAAGCAGAATTCATTACTATCGCCATTACAGGGTCCGCATCATTTTCGTTGTCTCGATGTGAACGTACTTGTATTTATTTAATGTGTTAGATTTGTATAGCGTCGTTGCTTCTGTGTTTGTTTTTTGTTTTTGTTTTGGTCCATCCTCAAACTGAAACGCTGTTATAAATCTAGTACTGAATTTGACATACTGAAAGATAACAAATTGCGACTGTCGACTTTGTAGGTTATTGACAAAATCAGATATTATTCATCTGAAACACCCAGATTGACGGTTTGAGCTGGCAAATTAAATTAAACAATCCACATTTCTATTTTTGACTAACATTTCTTTGGATGCTGCTTTAAAACAGGATAGGATGCGATAATTCGAAGCAGGGTCATATGATTATAAAACGTTATACTTTTAGTCATGAGCTTTATTTCAAACTCGATTAAAGGTAATACAAAGTTTTGGAAAATTTTACAAATTAGGAGGATAGTGATTCTTTACATTTTTGATATATGTGGATGCCCCTGTGGATGTATTATAAGCACTAGAAAATGTATCCCCTAAAACACTTCTGCTTTCGAGAAAAATTGAATATATAATTTACCGGTGCTCCCGGTAAATTTACCGGTGCTCCCGGTAAATTTTGGTAAATTTCAAATAGCGCCTACGGCCGCACAATGGTAACTGCAACCGTGAAAATCTCAGAATATGTAGTTGTGATATATAATTTCCAAACGGGAATAGCTTATCGTTCGATTTTAATCAAGAAACATTGTTTTATAGCTTAATTATTATCTTGACCTTGAGAAGGAGCTATACAACATAAAGAGTTTATTATTTATAATTTTATAACTTTAGACTCGATTTCAACCGCGACAACGATCACTGAATATTGTAGGATCGCATATGCTTCCAATATGCCAAATTCATGACCCCATACCAAAACTATGTATTACCTTTAAGTGGCGGAGCCGGTGTTGTAGTGAGGTCATCATTAAAAAAAATCTTGACATGATTTAAACAAAAAACTTAATGAATACCATGAGGTTGAGTTCAAAGGGGAGAAGCCGAGTGCCATGCGCTTGTTGTTAAAGATATTTGCCTATTCTATTTCATAATTAGGCCTATATATCATTAACCATTATGACTTTGAAATGTTTCAAAGAATTTAATCTCATCCTATGACGTCCTGAATTTCAATTACGTGTTACCACATTTTGAACATGAAGTCGTACGTCACATATTGTTCAAACTTGTTTTAAACATATCAATTCCGCATGAATTTCATTGTTTTTTGCAATGCAAGAGTCATTTTGCTTGAGACTGTCATTAAAACGCATACCGGTAATGACACCGAGAATCAATCTATAAACCACAATGAGAGAATATTTTGTTTTGTTTACTAATCAAGCTCGCGTGGCCTGACTTCCCACTCTAAGGGAGCCGTTATTGTTTTTCTTTGAACGAGATTTATACACCTGCCGATTGCGCAAATCTTGTCACACCGCACCCCCTCCAGACTTATCCGATACGTATAGCCTATACAGAAATGATAGGAAAACAATGTTAGCCAGAAAAGGAAGGGAAGAGAAATAAAGACAAAGGTAGATGAGTGGGAGGTTATTTATAATTTTCAGTGCTTCGTGGGATTAAAAAAGCCCAGGTTTTAGTGATGGAGGTACAAACTTTTTATCTCTGGTTCATCATGTTTTCTTCATTTATATGACCTTTTGATCCCCAGATCTATAATCAGATGATCCTTCAGGGTTTATCTAGTTATCGAGTCAATAAGATAGTGAACAAACAATCCAAATCATTATACCTCCTGCAATATCTTGACAGGGGGCCTAACAAATGAGATAGACCTCATCGAACAAACAGAAACAAACAAAAACAAACACACATTGAAAACAACATTATGTAAACGACGGGTCACTTCGATTACGATGATAATGAAATGCTATTCTCTGGCCGTGCTCTTTGAAAATAGATCACGGGGGTGGGGCACCTTAGTTATTGATGTCCTCAAATGTAATGACATTGTTATTCGATATAGCTAACAACTCCTGATCAAAATACCATAGAGTGAGGAATCGTAACCGTTTCAACTATACAGTGCAAGTCAGAAAAAAAAGAAATAATGCTTTTAAAATTTCCTATTATTTGAACAAAGAACTGTCCATTTTTGGAACTATTTTACATTAACAAGAAAGTCACTTTTCCAGAAAGAGCATTTTTTATTTACCATTTTTGTAGGCCAACTCTTCATGGTTGACTGTGCGGACGACAAGGTTAAAACCCACTTGCCCCAAATCAAAGTCTTTCCTCGTCCAAAATAATGTTAAACTTTTAAGACCAACATGTTTTACAAAATTAAACAAGCTTGAAAAACATACGTTATCTGTTGTATGTTTTTGAGTATGTTAACGTATTAAACTGTTTTCAGTTGAATGCATAATAATGAATAAATGTTTGCGAGTCTAAGCCCAACTTTGCGCGATAGGCGACGGATACAGGCGACAAGGACGAGGGAGACACACATCAACTTTCAAACATTTTGTTTTGTTTGTTACGTAAAACATTCAGCCTTCAAATTACATGTATGTGAATATTTATAGTGTAATTAGAATATGATGGTTGTAATGGTTGTAATCAGACACAAGACTGTCATGTATTCAACGTCTTCGGCGTAGTTGGCGCAAATGGGCTTTGATGTCACATCACCTAAATTGACCACTGTTCAGTCAACCGTGAAAGTTGTCCAATGGTATGAAATGAAGCCGAATGAGTTACTTGATTATGATAAATTTTCGACTATATTTACAAAACCTCCATCTTGAAACAAAAGAGTAGACCATCGAAAAGCACACCCTTTTTCTGACTTGCATTGAAGTAAGGTAGTATGTCAATATCTCCTTTAAAAGATATGATTATCCTCATTTCATCAATGAGACCAGAAACACATATATTGATATCTACGTCAAAAAGAAAGTGGGAAGGAAAAGAGGCCAGAAAAGAGTACTTTAAGAATACAATTGGGTATTAGCTTGTACAACACATATACATTCCGATATCCAAATAAGTAAAATAAATAAATAACCAAATGCTAAATACTTAAATGTCAAACAAAAAATGCTCTATAGTCGATAACCTATAGGCTAACCCTGGACCAAACACTATACCAAACCTGGGGAGTGTTTCACAAAAACTAAGATCGACTTTAAGTTGGACTTAACAATGGCAGCTAGGCTGTTCATGCCACTAGTTCCTCTAACCACTCCTGGCATTGGTTTCTCAAGGGACGTACAAATCGTGGTCATATTTGTACAGAATTTACCTTTTTGATAGTTCATTATTGAAGGAAAAAATAGTATCTTAAGATTATAATCGAGAGACCAAAAGTGAGAGCAACCAGTGGCATGAATGGTCTGCCATAGCTGAGTCCAACTTAAAATCAATCTAACTCTTCGTGAAACACACCCCTGAACCTTAATCTTTATCCATGAAATAAAAGCAATTACAACCCTAAACCTATGTCAGAGCATCTCTTATTCAGAATTAGATGGAAGCACTTGCCCCACTCTTTTTGAAGGTTGATGAAAAAACTGCATAATTTTTGTATAAAATGTTACTTATTATATCCCTTCTACTGTACTAACCCTCCGATATAAACAATCTTGAAAAAATGCTCAAACCACAAAGATATTTATGGTTTAAATTCACCTAAAATTAAATAAATTGTAATAATATAGTTGGGAGAATTAAGGAATCGATAAGATCAGTTATTCCCAATGTTTATCATTAATAATGGTCTGTTTTAACTCAAACTTTCAGATTATCTTTAATTGTACATCTATCATTGAATTCACTACCTTAGCACCATTTTCTCTCATCTGAACAATGTTACCAAGTCCCTTTAACTATATTGTTACTGAATACTCTTGTTAACATGCCAGGACACTGATACAAGTACAACAATGTACACAGAGATATGCTCTGCACATAATAATAATGCCTTTATTAATCAAACTTGAATACATCGATATGACCAATATACAGATAAGTACTCAGCAGAAGATAACAGAGCTGGTTTAGCATTTGACACAGGTATGTTGTACTACCATTTACTTTCTAGGAATCAAATTTTACATCAAGGTGAGTCTGATGGACGAAGGAAATGTATCACTCGATACTATTACACATAAATCTCATTAATAATCATTTCAATAATGACAACAATGACCTTTTAAAATCTGTTATTCAGTTTACTGAAGTTTATTGACATTACCGTAAAGATGAATTAAGTCATAACAGCGATTCTCGTCCCAAAATCTCTGATTGGTAATGACCCAAAATGGGACACTAAAACTATACAAACACAAACAGGTTACACATGAACACATGAAATATTGAAAATAAGCTAATATCAATATCGAAGTTACTGCAGTAAGACTGATTTGTTTTGCAACTAGTTTCTTAATCATAATACACCCATTATCTTAGTTATTAAGGCTACACTGAACAGCAGTGATATAAGTCTTCACATAGGAGCCTGTAAATAAGAAAAAAAGAAAAGCTAATTAATTTTGTTAAAAGGCAAGGGGAATTACAGGCTTGAATGTACACATGCTAATTTGTTTTAAAAGTATGAATATGCCAGATCTTCAAGGTGTAAAACTGAGATAATGGACAAGGAAAAAAAAAACCTACTAATTTTACCATTTCTTTGGCTACCCTGAGAATATGTACATACATTTCTAATGCATGGTCAATATTCAATACAAATTTCATTATGGGGCACACTTCAACAAAATAAAGCTCCAAGCCTCCAACATATCCACTTCACAGAATGATGAAATGATTTTCTGTTATTCTGCAATTACTTGTTATAAAAGGATGATATGATGCTTCTGTCTAACATAATCAATGGATGGTTCTTTTCCAAGAACCTAAATGATACCAACTCTTGTAGTAATCTGTTTTAAGGCAATCTGTTACAATAATTGTATGAAATTACATCTGGCTGGGTCGGGAGGGGAGCCACATGCTCAATGTTAAGAACTCTTAAAAATCACTTTTAATGTTTAAAGTTCAGTTTAATGAGTTGGACTTTTTTTCGGTAATTATTGATTGAAAATGCCAAATGTTTCTTTTTGACATCTAGAAAATGAACGATTAAAAGTATACCATTGTACTTCGAAAGTATATAACAAACAGGACATGCACGATAACAGATAACTGAAGTTCTGAAGATACTCTATCCTTATTCTTTACCAGAAAGTAGTTTTCTGACATAATCAACACACAAAAGAGGAAAAGAGGTGTTAGTGTATAAAGCTTAACAGCAATTAACAGATGAATTTTATCTATCTTCTTTTACACACAATAACAATGAAAACATGGACCCAATACATCATAACCTATTAGCAGAAAAAATAAACAATTGCTATTATATACTGTACCTCTGATTGCTGGAAACTGCAGACAGAAGATTTGCTTTTGACCTCAAAATATAATTTCCTAGGCAATGGCCTTTACAGCATGTACAACAAAACCAAGAATACTTTAAATAGGCATATAAAGTTGGATATGGACAATAAGGCATGCGCACGGCTCAAACTGTTTGATCTGCAACTATTTTGGTACATAAATACACTTTGACGCTCAGATTTCTACCAATATTTTCATTTTGAAACATTTGCATGGAGGCTGCAGTATGTAACAAATAATGACTTCAAATTTTTGGGAGTCACAAAATAAACTCTAGCCCTCAGTTAATCTCCAGACAACACTAATCAATGCCCTGAAATTGATATCACTGTTTCAAGATCACTTCTAGCAAAACAACTATAACCTTGGGGGTGTTTCACAAAGATCCTTAAGTCGAACTTAACTCTAAGTTGGACTTAAAAATTATGGAGAGCCATTGTAGCCTTAAAATAAAAAATATTAAAAAGCAAAAATTCAAGTATTTTAGACTTTTCATGAATTCCAAATCGAAAACATGAAACCTCCTTGATGATGAAAATATAAATGATTTGAATCAATATTTTATGCCTTTTAAAATAAATTTTACAAAATATTCTCAAAGAAGCTAACGGCTATCCATAATTTTTAAGTCCAACTTAGAGATAAGTTCAACTTAGAATCTTTGTGAAACACCCCCCATGTCCCTCCTAGTAGTAGATTTGGTGTAAAAATATCAGCTCGGTAGGAGTTTTAATCGTCTCCTTCAAATTTCTTCAACCTTCCACGAAGGTCCTTGATCTGGTCGTTCTTCTTAGACAGCATAGACTTGAGATTCTTGTAGGCTCCTGTCTGGCTGAACTTCTTCTCCAACTCCTACAGAATGGATTGAGAATAATTTGAAGGAAAGAAGATAAAAAGGTATAAAAAAATGGACTGCAAAGAAATGTGAGAAGAGACATTAAAGGGATCCGGTAACTTTGTCTCAGATTCTGAAACAAAATCCTGAATTTAGCTCATGCTGCAATGATAATTATAAACCTTTAGGTCAGTCAGGAACCCCATGACTTTCACAAGCCGATGGCCTGTCTGATTATCAAGATATTTATGATTGGGGAAAACGAGTGTGGTAAAACCGGTCACTCAAAGATTTTTACTTTTTTAAGGCACTTCTTGATCACATTTTGAAGCCCAATTTTTTTAGGGCTTCAATATAACACCATATCACCAAATCCAACCAAAATAGACAACTACTCTAAAAGAAAGCAGAAAAATCAGAGAAGCAAACTGATGACAGTTTCAATTAAATGTGACTAAATATAAGAAAGTTATGAATTTTGAAAGTTATAATCACTATACGTATGGGCACTTAAAGTTGGCTAAATGAGTACTGTCAATGTGATGTAGTGCCGGACTAATTTTCCATCTGTTCCAAAATACAACATGACTAAAATTTAAATTGTCAAAAGTTTGTTTCTCAGGAGGGTCTATTCTTTTTAGAGGACCAATAATAAACATGCCAATTATAATATATTTTGAGTAGTGCCCCAACGGAGAAGGAACTTATCATGAGAAAAACAGAAATTATTGACATTTTTGTAGACGGCAAATGGGAGAGTTATCCACGTCCTATGTCATAATCCGCTGACCGAACAACCAATTTGAGATTCGCATAGACTTTGTGATCTCATATTTCAAACATTCTTGACATATCTACTTAGAATACAAATCTGAATCAAGTTTTCTACAAAACGGATGTAACTCGAGTTTACAGGAATCATAGCTAGATGTGCTAGAGGTGTCTTCAATACTTCAATAGAAAAAAAAACCTTGAAAGGAATATCCCCCTATGAAATGGAGGCTCCCATTTTCAACCAGCAAGGAATAATGATTACATGCATGTATGTATGAAGCAGTAAGTAGCATACTGCTTCCCTGTAATTTACACATTTCTTCTTAAACATTCTAGCTGAGAAATAACTCCCCATCGATTTCTAGTACATTTCTAATTTCTCATATAAATTACAAATTACTAAGCCATTGCTACAACCTGCTTGAGTAAATTTCACTTTGAGAATTTCCTGTGCAATATACACTCTACCAATCAAAGATATCCGGGATAAATCAATGCTCCTAAAATCCCACTAACAAAAGTATATCCGAGCTCTAGTATATCAAAGTGAAAGCTTTCCCTAAATGTATATAATTTTATCGTCTGTTAAGAGCAAAAGAGGGCATTAACTCTGTGTGAGAGTGTATGAGATAGCATCCTTCTCGCTCTGAGCAGACATTATCTTACCTTTTCTTTCATTTCCAGCTGTTCTTGAACCTCCAATAATCTGTGCTTGGAAGAAATAAGGTCTCCTTCCATTGTATCTGCTCTATCAGTGGTCAGCTTCATATTCTGTACAACACATTTAAGGAAAAAAAAGCTGATTATCACAACTATTGTCTATAATCAATTGTGAAAATATGTGAAAAATCTAAAAAAAATTATCGTCACATATCACAGAAACTTGAATACCTCAGAGGAAACTGATCCCATACTATTTCACCACCATTAAAAGTATTAAAAAAATATCTATAACAGTTTTTTAATGATTCTATTCATTTATTTATTTATCACTCATCTACTTATTCAATTTCTTAATCATCTAATTTTTCATTTTTAATTTTTTGTTTTAGTTTCAATTTATGGCAATATGCCTGGCAATGTCTCCCAGCTCAGTAATCAGTGTGTTGACTCACCACTCGGAAACTACAACAACACTAAAAATTGTCTGTCATCTTGGTTTGAAAGTAATCTTTCTAATAGATCTCAAAATGTAGTTTATAATAATAATTCCTCAATTTTTTTTTATATAACAAATGGTGTACCACAAGGTTCTATCCTAGGACCTAGTACTCTATTGTTTTTAATTCACATTAATGATCTTACACATTCTTCTAAAAACGACATTGTTACTATTATTTGTGACAAGTTTACAAGCACAAATCAGCGCCTTTAACTGCACCTCGGTGTTAAATGAAGGTCCTTCCCCGCGTGGGTTTTCGGCAACAAAACAAAAAAAAAAAAAAAAAAAAAAACGATTTTTTTTTTTTTTTTTTTCTTTTCTTCTTTTTTTTGGTCAAAATCGCCTGCAAATACGGTATATCTATTGCTAAAACGTGAATGTAATTGTAACATGATCAGACAAAATAATTGATTGGTTAATAATTGCCGAAGGAAAATAGAAATCACAAAATTGATGTGCATTGTCATAATTTGCTTAACAAATCATGATAAATTTATTTTTCTGGGACACGTGTAAAGTGATAATGAATATTCATGAGATGCCTAGATTTGTTGGTTTCTATTGGTTTCTGTTGGTTTCTATTGGTCCTATTGTTTTGTATTGTTTTGTATTGGTCCTAATGGTTTCTATTGGTCCAATTGGTTTCTATTTAGCATTGGTCCTATTGGTTTCTATTGATTTCAATTTGCCCTATTAGACTTTAATTGAATTTCAATTGGTTTCAATTGGACCAATTGAAGTCCAAATTAAGGCCAATTGGTCCTATTGAAACCAATTGGGGGACCCATTAAAGTCTAATGGGGCCTAGGCCAATGGGGCCAATGGGTCCCATTTGTCCAATGGGGCCAATCTGGACCAATTGAAACCAACTGGGGACCCATTAAAGTCTAATGGGGCCAAGGCCAATGGGGCCAATTTGTCCAATGGGGCCAATCTGGACCAATTGAAACCATCTGAAGTCCTATTAAGTCCCATTGAAACCTGTTAAAACCTATTGAGACCAATTGGAACCAATTGAAACCAATTGAAACCAATCGAAATTTCAATTGGATTTTCGTCTATCATCACCATCTTCATCATCATCGTTTATATTACAGTGTATCTTAATTATTATCATCATCATCATTATCACTTTCATCATTACCACCATAACCATCCCTTTCACCATCATTTATATCATCATCATCACCATCACAATCGCCATATTCATCATTATCATCATCTATATCATTATTATTATCATCATCGTCATCACCATCATACCTATCACCATCATCATCATCTTCATTATAATATCTTATCATTATCATCATCACCACCATCACCATTCCCTATCACCATCATAATCATCATCACCATCACCATCATAATCATCATCATCATCATCTATATCATTATTATTATCATCATCGTCATCACCATCATACCTATCACCATCACCATCATCATCATCTTCATTATAATATCTTATTATTATCATCATCGCTACCATCATCATCATCATCATCATCATCATCATCATCACCATCACCATCATAATCATCATCATCATCATCTATATCATTATTATTATCATCATCGTCATCACCATCATACCTATCACCATCACCATCATCATCATCTTCATTATAATATCTTATCATTATCATCATCACCACCATCACCATTCCCTATCACCATCATAATCATCATCACCATCACCATCATAATCATCATCATCATCATCTATATCATTATTATTATCATCATCGTCATCACCATCATACCTATCACCATCATCATCATCTTCATTATAATATCTTATCATTATCATCATCACCACCATCACCATTCCCTATCACCATCATAATCATCATCACCATCACCATCATAATCATCATCATCATCATCTATATCATTATTATTATCATCATCGTCATCACCATCATACCTATCACCATCACCATCATCATCATCTTCATTATAATATCTTATTATTATCATCATTACCACCATCACCATTCCCTATCACCATCATCATCATCATCACCATCATAATCATCATCATCATCATCACCATCATCATCATCACCATTACCATCATCATCTTCACCATCATCGTCATCTTCATTTATATTATATTATCTTATCATCATCATCATCATCACCATCACCACCACCGTCATCATCACCACCATCATCATCACCACCACCATCATCTTCACCATCACCATCATCACCACCACCATCATCATCACCACCACCACCACCACCACCACCATCATCACCACCACCATCACCATCAGGCCTATCCATGTACCTGCTCCATTTGAGATTTAAGAGCACTCATCTTGCCCTCCACGTCACCCAAGTCAGCAGAGACTATAGGTTGCTTATTGCGTTCACTTCCCAGCTCATCCTGAGTTCGTCTCAAATCTGTTTCTAGTTTACTCCTGTCCTGTAGAGCTCCCGTGGCCTAGGGAAAACACAAACAATGAAATGCAGCTCTTTTAAAGCCCGTCTGTACTAGTTTGGCCAGGGGGGATTAGACCTCCCTGCAAGGTCACTGACAAATGGTTATCTCTTCAAATCAGCTCTCAATTAACATAAGAAAAAGAGGATCATGGGGGACCAACAGGCACCGATTAGGCATTGTTTGCTATATAGAGGGCGCGAGAAGTATGGGGCTTTGTGGTAGTGGTAGGGGTCATGAATTATCGTAGTATCTCCATGGTGTCAAGTAAAAAGCTAAAGAGGAAGAGAGAGAGAGGGGGAGAGAACCCAATCTACATAATACGCATAATGCTTACGACATGCAAATATGTATGCATAAAGCATTAGACAACTAAATTACAAAGAAAGTGGTTCTTATCACCATTAAAATTCTCCTTTCATATGAACCCTATAAATGAATGAAAATTTATAAAATAAATCTTTAGAATACCGGTACCCAATTTAAAAAAAATAACATCTCCATAAAGAAATACAAGGTGCTCTCTTAATTTGAGTGAAACTAATTTCCATATCCCATATGGCATGACTATTAAGAATGCAACATTCCAAAAATTAATTAAATTTCTCTATTTTCAGAGTAAACTGTATATCTCACCTGTGACTCCACTTGTTTCAGTCTGTCTTTCAGCTTGTTATTTTCTTCATTCAGCCTCTCAATTTCATTTTGAAGGAGCTGAACGCCCCCTGCCTCCATAGGATCCAGTCTCTTGAGTTCAAAGGTCGGCTTTGAGGTCGCCTATCAAATGGTATAAAAAGATATGTAACAAGAAAATCAGAGATACATGTACAGAGTTGGTTACACACTGATTTTTTGGAGACATATCAATTGAAAAAAAAGGGAAAAAAGAGCAGGTAAACAGTCAAAGAGAAATGAATGCAAATATTTTTTCAAGAGATAATTACTACAAGTACAAGACATTCTAGGGCCTAGGATTTTTCCAAATACTTCATATCAACTTCAGAAATACAGGAACTCGGTGGTCTTTGGAGGAATCCTACTGTGAAGTTCTGGTTCAGAGACATACAGACACACGTGTGACTCGATAGATGTGCTGATTAAGAGTGATCTTTATTCAAGGGGTTTCACAATGCCTCTGTAGGCTCATCACTTGACTTTATCTTACATTGACATATACCGGTAGATGGCGCTATTACATATATTGATATGGAGTTACATGAATACATCACACCTACTACCATGTACCAAGTCAGGAATATAAATCTGTATAAATCTATGAAGTTTGAGTGTTACTTACCGCAGATCCAGAAAAGTTACTCTCCTCAAACTTGGCAATCATCTCTATGAGCTCCCTGCGATTGAAGAAGAAAGGAATGAAAATGAAATATCAAGATTTCTCCACCATGAAATCACCAACCAAATAAAGTCTTTGTACTTTTTTTGGTGGAGTGGGGGAGGGGGGGGGGGGGGGGGTACGGGCCAAGTTGAATGCAATATACCTAATGTCAATCCCCTATATGAATGTGGCAGTATACTGCCACATTCATACTGAAAACAACATTTACTTTGGATGACAAAGTGTTATTGACATACACGCTAGGTTCATGGAAACATGCAAGTCTTTTTATATTTATAAAGTATTGAACAATTTAATATTGTCAACAACAAAAAGAAGAAGAAAGAAATAGGTCTATAATCTTGTTCAAGTATGTGAAAATTGATTTGTCCTGATTTAGTTTCTTGAGAATGTGACATATTAAAGCTTACATCACATCTAAAAGTATTCAACAAAATTCCTAATTCAACCAGTCTACGTTTCATTCTTGAGTTACGAAAAAAACAAAAAAAAAACATAACATTTACAAGGGATATGAATAATTTAGTTGTTAACTGTATGAAAGAATAATAACAAGGAGATAATAATAATAAAAAAATTCCGCCTTTAAATAGCACTTACTACAAATGCCTCTAAACGCTTTACAGATATGCTATTACCCAGGTCATTGTATTCAAGACTTGCCTGCACACACTGTGTGCACAATCTCCACTCCCTGGGGAGCATTCCAACCAGACATGTTACCTGTTCTCTAGCTCTGAGATGTCTGCTTGAAGCTTGAGATGCCATTTCTCTGCCTGCTGGAAGAGTTGCCTCAGGAGCAAGACGTTGGTGTGAGAGGTATTGATAAGCTCCGATTCCACCTCGCCGCGTACCACCGCCTCTAACCCATCCAGCATGTCAGTCACCTCATCCACTGTGAAGGTGTCATCGGTAAGCCTGTATCGGACCAGATCAGATAGGGGTAATCAGAGTTTAGAGAAGGACGGGTTGTAAGAGAGATTTCTGTGATTCTTGGGTTAGATTAAACTACTATTAATAAATTTTCCTATACAGTATAACAGGCAGTTTAATGTCAAGTCGACTTCTGGTACCCAAACAGAATTAAACCCCCCCCCCCAAAAAAAAAAAGTTTTGCATTGACAGAGCTGCTAATCTTGTGCGACCAAAAAAGGATGACAAAAAAAAAAGGAATTCTTTAAAACAAAACTTACAACCACGCATGACACACTTCCAATGCAGAAATGTTCATTCCTCATGCTGTTTTTTTTCTCCATATTAGGACGTATAGTTTATTTACAAGTAGGTAGTTTTTTGTTATTTTGGTATTATTAGTGTTTCATTCTTTTTGAGAATATTTTTCTCTTCATGTTTTAACCTCAGTTTTCTATCAAATTTGGAGGAAAAAACTGAATAATTCCGGGAAAAACATAATGGTTAGCAGCTCTGCATTGAGCCCACCAGACATATGAAATAACAGAAAAACAAAAACAAAAATAGAAGGTATAGGGAAAATATAGGAAAGAGAGGAGAGATAGATCAAGAGAGAGATAAAGAGAGAGAGAGAGAGAGAGAGAGAGAGAGAGGGGGGGGGGGGTGCGCAAAGAGACTGAGGAGGCAGGGACAGAGAGGAGACATGGAAGGGGAAGAGAGAGACGGAGGGGAGGGGAAGAGAGAGAGAGGGAGACAGACAGCTAGAGAGAGGAGGAGAGATATATAGAAGAGATAAATGAAGATTCATCTTTTTGTGTGATCTGTATTCCAGGTAAACTTCAAGAGTTTCAGTATATACATGCTGCACACTTGTAAGCCTTACTCACCTGCTATCTTTGAGATCTTGAAAGCAGACCTCCACACTGCGCAGGTTCTGAGTCCGTTTGTAGCTACCAAAGCGCATGTAGTTCACAACAGTAGTGTGATGGTGATCATTTAATCCAAGTTCCCCCGCCTACAAGTCAGTGACAAATAAATGTTCTTGAATTTAATTTTGGAAAATAGCTATATGTATATGTAACAAGTATTCAATGATCTAGGGGTATTCATAGAATTTGTTTGATATCTAGGCAAATTGTTAGAAATCATTTTGAACTATGTCCTCTGTTAAAATTACTAACCACAGAATTTCTAGAACTACTTGGGGCCTTCACAGATGAAATGAAAAAGGTTCCACAAATATTGAACAGATTTATAAGCATAAAGCAAAATGTAATGTATGAATCTCTGTTTAAATTGGGGTTTGGCACTTAATGAAGAGGCCTGGGCCCAATTTCACAAAACTTGTCACCAGTGACAACTGACAAATGACAATTTTGTTATAAGCTAGTGAAATTCTTGCTTCTGATTGGTTATCAGCAGATTTGTCACTGATTTTTGTCATTGAAAATAGGCTTTGTGAAACAGGTCCTTGGTGCGTATTGACAGGGGCCCCATATACTTTAAATGTTCAATCTGGATCCCTGCCCCCCAAAGTTAATGTGGTCACTGTGCCCTGTCATAATTAACATACTTGAAATTTAAAAAAAAGCCAAACACATTGGAATAATAAAGAACCCCAAAACAATTGACAAAAGAAGAAGAAGAAGCAATATCCTAGCCGAAATAAAATATAACAGTTAATAAAACAGTATCATTATCAAAGTACCCCATTTCATGGTAATGGTATAACATATTGACTCAAGATGTCACAAAGGTATTAAGAAACGTTTTCAAACATGAACATCACAGTTAATAGTCTACTGATAATCATAAATTGAAAATACAAAATAGAAAAATAATCATATCTGGACAATTGCATTTTCTAAAATCAGTAACAAGTAAGGCTCTAAAATAACTCAAACAAAAAAAATCCTTAGAGACAATTTAATGGTGATCTCATCATTTGATTTCAATGAGAAAAACACTAAAAAAGAGAAAAATCAAAATATGATACATTTGTATGAGACAAGTTATAATACTTCCAGACTTATGTGTTTTACATGTGAAGCACAAAGGGGTAACATGTAAAGCACAAGGGAGAGAGAGAGAGAGTGAGAAAAAATAAATTGTAGATCCAAAATGTACATATGTTTTGAATGTTAAAAAATAAATTGTTCACATACAGTATAGGCCTACCCTAGTGTACTTTCGCACAACCACCAGGCATGCTTCATCCCATCACACTGATTGGTTTCCTCTTTCCAACTCAGCCATAATACTCTAACACTCTACACATACATGATGCAACTTGTGTGAGATGAAAAGAATCATGCCTAGTGCAAAATGACATGAGCGCCATACATGTATCTTAATGTCTCTACAACTCTCATTCTATAAAATTTGGTGAAATTACTTCTTTTGTATCAATCAGATATATATGATTTTTTTTACTTGTGGGGACTGAAATTTTATTTCACCATCCATAAGACACGTCTCAGTTTCCAACCAGGCCTGTCTGAGCCAGTTTGTAGGCAAAGACAGAGAGCTGACTGAGTGAATGTACCGCTAAACCAACTCACATCTCTCAACGACGTGACGTGTATTTAATTTATACACCAGGGGCCTGTTTCTTGAAACCGTCATAAGTCTAACTTCTTGACTATCCCATTGAAACGCTTCACAAACGTTTCAACGGGATAGTCAAGAAGTTAGACTTATGACGGTTTCGAGAAATGGGCCCCTGTACTCAGCTCTGAACTCTGCAGCCTTCAGCGGAACCCACACCAATTAATACTAGCTGCAGTTAAAATGCATATCAATGGCAGAACCTAAACCTAAGTCGATGGATACCCAAGGTCAATTGAGACACCACATACAAAAATGTAGTTTTGTTGTTGACTGTTGTTACTCACTCATTTTTTTTCTTCTCATAAAATAGACTAGCCAATCAAAAATACTTTTGAGTTTTGTGTTTTTTCTGCAGAATCCTATTAGAAAATTTTAATGAGAATATTGTCGTTGGATTCGCCTCTCGGCTATAAACTGATTTGCCATGGCCTGGCCTGCCCAATAATAATGATCCCATATATACTAGACTACTACGCATTAGCATTGACCACTGCACCAGCGCGCTGGTGTGCTAATTCCTGCCTACAGTGCAGTGCAGTGCTAGTCCTAACGAGTGAACTAACGTTTAAATTATAATACGACCCATATTTACCATTATTCGATTCAGAACCGGTGCCTTCTGATCAGAGATTTGAAGAAAGTTACAGTTGAATCAGGCGAAAAAATCTTTCTGCAGAACAGCAGCAATTTCACCTAGCTCAGCTCGCCGAATGTCCGAACGTTAGACGTGTAATGCAACGGTACCGGAATTTTTGTACCGGTAGTTTACCCCAAACCAGGGTAACGGAGTGCATGCACCTGACATTTGCCTAATCCGCGCTATCTAGCTAGCTGGCGCGGCGCGGAACAACATTGGTGGCGCACACTTAGCTGAAGGAGCGACCTGAAGAATTCTGAAAGATATTTTGTTAAGCCTCAGAAACAAGTCGGCAATGTCAGGTGCAAGTGAAGCTGATCAGGTATTTAAAACCATTATAGAGTATATCATGATGATAGGGTCCAATAAGGGGGGAGGGGGGGGGGGGGGGGGGAGCTAGCACGGGAAAACCCAACACTAGACTAGACCTATAGTCAACAGGAATGTCAGTATGTGGGGCTGGGCTTTGTTACACTAACACTTTTTTTTAACAGTGAAAAAAGTGGAACTACATTTTGTATTTATGTTTGAGAGACTGTCTTCCATATTGGAGATTTAGCTTACAAAATAACTAAATAAAAAACAACAGCCTAATTTTCCCTGTTGAGGTTTGGAGCCAATGACAATGGCAATGCATGTGCATTGAGATTTGACTCTTTTTGAGGATCATCATAATGGTTGATTGATGATGAAAACTGTTAAAAAAGTGTTATTTATATTATAAATAATGATGTTGTATTAATTTATTAGTACTTTGTAACTTATCGTCTCAACTAAATGAAATCTAAGGTAGACAATGCAATTTTGAAGTAGACAGTCGAGTCAAACAAAAAGATTATTTGTTCATGTGGAATCTGTTCATCACATTTTTAATTTGAGCCGAGGTAATTCCTTTGCAATTGGTATCCCAAACTAAAAAGTATCTCTCCCAAGGCCCAAATAGGCTACCAGATATCTTGACAAAAGTCTGACATTATCATTAGAGACAGTCTCCGAAATATTGGTCATGCCCCTGTACTGTTGGAAATTTTCCAACCTAATAAACAAGAGAGGATATTTATGATGGTAAGTGCTATTTAATGCAAATTTATTGTTAAATCCAAAGGCAAAAGTGACAACTTTACTTTTGTTTCAGAAGGCAGCATCTAGATACCCACTCCCCCCCCCCCCTTCGTAGTGCTTTCTCTTATTGTTGAGTCTCAAGACTTCTTGAATTTCTGCCATCTTTGTTCGATCACCCTAAGAGGTACTGCTGTTGACTATACAATGAATATGAGCTGCATTGATGAGCAAGCTAGTAGTGCCAATAGATCCAAGAATAAAGCCTCAGACATTTACAAAGCTTCATGGTATACAGTGAATATACGTGTCGCTCAAGTTGCAAGTTTCGTTTTTCTTGAACAGGGGGAAAATGACGAAATTGATGTGGTTTCCATGGACACCAAATCTCCAGGAATGAGGGAGGAGGCAGTCAAGTCACCAGATGAAGATATTGTCCTGGAAGCAATGGTAGATGATGGAGAAGGAGAAGGAGATGGAGAAGATGATGAGGAATCTCACGTGACGATCACCCATGAGGAGGAGGAAGGAGTGAAGGAGGAGAATGTAGACGTGGAAGAGGAGGATGAGGCTGAGGGTGCTCAGTGTTACTGTGAAGGCAAAGGAGAAGGTCCGATGCTCCCTTGTGAAAAATGCAAGAAATCTTTTCATTTAGGTAGGAACCTGATTGGAGAGAAAAATCTAATAACCATCAATTTTTTGTATTACTCACTTTAAATTATTTTGATGTTTATTCTAACTAAGTCAATGTCGCACAAAACAACCTCTTATCTTTTTTTATGGAAAGAAACATAGTCATATATTAGATGTTGTGTAATAACAGCACCCATTTATCTATTGGGAACCACTTGAAAAGCGTTCCAGGGAGTTAGTAATGCTGGTAAATTAGAAGAACATGTATTAGGTATTGGGAGTAAAGTTGACTATGGATTCACTGCTAGCTATTTTTTTTCTTCATAATTTGAATGCAAATTATGTTTGAGTGGTCCTCAAAGATGATATTTGTTTTGTTATAATAAAACCCAACTGTCATAAAAGGATGGAAATTACTACCGGTACCTAAATCCTTGTTATTACCATACACAATACACAGCTTGCTTCAGCACTGGCAATCCTACAACACTAGAGGGGGACACCTTCTTCAAACTGAATTGCAGTACATGTAACATCCCTGAAGATGAGACAGTTGAAAGATTGAGGCTAACATGGTAAGATCTTTTATTTACTTTTTTTCCTGATTTTTTCCCGATTCTATTTTTCTTCTTTTTTTTCCTGATTTTACCCCTATTTTTCCTGAATTTTCCTATTTTTTACAAATTTCTTACTCAATCGGGGGGAATGTTGTTAGATGCCATTTTTCTCCACCAAATCCTTTTTTGAATATTTTTTTTACTCAAGGTGGTAGGTTGAGGAACCCCCCCCCCCCCCTCCCTTTTTTTTAGTGCTCACTATCACCCCAGTAAGATTCATAAGAATTGCTCACAGGCAGCTACAGGGTGGGAATATTCAATTTTCATTCTCCTTTTCCATATATGGGTATTGACTTTGATTAGCGATGTCAGGGTTTATGGTCCATTGATATCCAATACATTACCCAGTGAATCCAAAAATAAACATCATTTTTTATTAAAAGTAAGATTTTCTTTGATAATACTAAATAGGTCTGATCCGAGCTCCAGTTACAATGTAGGTCTATTTGTTTGATGTCATCATAAAGTGTGCTAAAATAAGGGATTTAGTGACTGTAGTCATTACATATGGACCATGATACCTATCTTGGGGGTGCCCTTTGTAATTATTTTCAAGCATCATTTTGTATCCAGTAATGCAGTGTGTGAGACAAAGTACGGTTCTTTGATGAGCGAATGAAAAAAAATGCAAATGACACTGAACCAATTTATTATCTATCACATTTATTCTTAAAAATGTAGTTAGAGGATTAATATAACTCATATCCTTTAAATCACTGTCTGCATTGAATACATAAATGATAAAGACAATTTATTGTGCTTCATGTTCCTAGGCAACAGGTTGTGATGCTATCCCTGTACAATTTAGGACGAATAAGGAGCGGAAGAAGAGGGTTCTTTCGCTGGAAGGAGGACATCTGTGAGTTCATCTCCTTGCACTGGAACCTCATCTTTGGGGCACAGTAAGACTGCTTTCTATTCTTCAATAAGATGTGAATATAAGTCCATTAGAGATTGTCATATTTTCATATTAACTTATGGTATATTTCCGTTTGATATGCACCCAGCTGTCTCTGGCTCAGGCTCCAGTAGACTGATTTTATTGTATCTTAATAATGATAATTATATTCTAGCATTTTGAAATGATTTATTTAGTTATGAGGGTGTATTTTAAGGGAAAGCCTGTGAGCCAGATTGAGATAAATCTTCATAGGCAGAAGAGAATATTAAATAATGAGTTTTTTAAGATTCTTATTACATAGAAACTGTACACACATAATACAAAAATAATTTAAAAAATGGCAACGTAAACAGACATTCTAAAGCTTTCTGTCTTGCCCTCATCAGAGTAAATTGCAAGTTCAATGCTACAGCCCGTTTGTCTAAAATGGCTGGCTTTACATCTCCTTTCCAGCAGCCTATCACAACCTATTTATCTTTCGCGTGCTTGTTCCTTTATAGCTTAGGTTTCTTGCAATTTACCCTGACAAAAAGCTTTAGTATATCTGTTTTTGACACATATATTTATAATCAGCTATCTTCGATAAGTGGGGCATGTTTATATAGTGGTCTATAATATGCTACTACTAGTAGCTGCTTTACATAAATTGATCTTACTATTATCGTTATTATATTACTCAATGTACTAGTGAATTTTTCATAACTGTTTGTGTCTACCTTTCTCCATTTTCAATGAAGTAAAATCAAGACAACCACTTGGCATGGTACAGTTGCTGGTGTATTGTCAGTAGGCAACAAACAGCTCTTCAGGTCTGGGGCGATGGAGTTCAACGAGACAGGATGGTGGACATTGATTGAAAACAGACCGCCAACCCTCAAGCAAGAGCCGTCATTAAAATGTAAGGTTCTGTTTACATCCTCTTCAATATACAGTTCAAGGTATAGACCAGTTCTGGTCATGCGATTGCATTGTGAAAGAAACGTTGTGACATCGATCAGAAAAGGTTGATCATCTAGCATATAAGTATTGGTGTGTACTGCAAGGTTCTGGAATCATCAAAATGATAAGAAATTTGGCCCAGTCTTGGTAAAGTTACAAGCACTGTACATAGAAAGATGTATATGGGACTAGGCGATATCTATCCAGTCCAGATAGATATGATAATTTACCAAATATATCAATTAGTAGGCGGTTTCCCAGCAAAATTGTATCATCACGTATTAGTCAAAACATATTCTTTCACATGATTGGTAATAAGAGCTTCCATTTCATTTTTTGAGAGGGGTGCATTTCCAAAACTGGTCTATACCTTTAAAGTTAAACCTGTCTCGGTGGCCACATCTCTATAAAGGCTACCTGCCTATAGTGACCATGTATTTTGTCTTCGTCAAGAAAGAAATGTGTTTTGTAGGACCTGTCTAGAAAGGCCACCTGTCTATAGTGGCCACTTTCTCTGTTTCCCTTGGGTTGCCTTTATAGACGGATCTGACTGTACCTCTTTGTAAAGGTAATGACTCAAAGATGTCAAAACTTTCCTTGATTTTTCTCATTTTGAATAAACAGTACGAAGATTTAACACAAACCCTGAAAATTTCAACCTAGAATGCTGGCATTCCAAGGAATTACCTTAACAGTGGTCATACTTAAGAATCCATTTTTTGACCACGAGCATCTTGTGTTACTGCTGAATTGTTAATCATTTAAATATCTCCATAATGGGATTGTTTACAAATTCAGATGTAATGACGAGTGTTCTGTGTAAGATGGTAGATCTCAAAATAATGGATATGTATTGTTCTAAAGGGAGAATAGTGCATTTACAAGGGAAAGAGATATGTCTGGCTGGACAGATTCTCCTGATTTATGTTGGCCTTTTACAGCTAATTGAAGAAAATTGACACCAACTTTATGACTTCAGCTGACACTGTGTATTACATTTGAAGAAGAATGTGTGCATTTGATTATTATGATAGGATATAAATTCTATTAACATGTATATGTAAATCTTAGGTTACACAGGAAACTTTCTCTTTTTGCTCATGATGGGCCTAGATGTAGGTAATTTCATTAGAGACAATTTTAGTCGGATATAGAGTGTCTTATCTCATGGTGATCATTTTTAAAAGGTACATTTGATAATTCAAATGATTTCAAGAGTATAATGCAAAATACCATTTGTTCTTCTTTCTAGCAAAACAGTTTGCTGGGAGAAAAGCGCGAGCAGTATTTGAGCCTACCATCAAAGTAGAAGGGTTACGGAATCGAAAGAGAGGAACGTCGGCAGAGTCAGCAATAGAACTCAAGGAGAAACGATCGAGAACGCAGGTTTGTGTGGAAACTGTATTCTCTCTCTACAATGAGTTCTAAATTGGTTATCATGCAAGAGATGGGCCGTTTGGAACAGCAAAAAAGAAGTAGACAAAGTAGTGAAATTCGGCAAGAAAGTACATTCACTGAACTCCAATTTGCTCCAGATGAACTATTGTGGAAGCCGGTCGGAACTTTAGTTTTACAATCTCTTCCGTCATTTATTATTTAACAATCATAACATTCATTTGTGTAGTCTTTATGTTTTGTTTGATTTGTGTAAAATTTATTTTTGTCTTAATCAAAACTCAGATTACTATTAAAAAAAACTTCCTCAAAATTATATGTAATTAGAGGGAAAGTTGGCCATATATTACACGTTTATATGTCATTAGCATGTTGACTTGTCGCTCAAACTATGTTTTTCTTAATTATTTAGGAAGCCAAGGACATTCGCAAAGCAAAGCAAGCATCAGAAGAGGAGTATAAGAAACAGCAAAAGAAAGAAAGCAAGGATGATGAGAGTAGTCTGGATAGCTTTACCGGTAGTGAGGTGAATGATTATCATATATTTGTCTTGAATGTATAGACTTGAGATTGAATTGAATTGAATAGTATTACATACCTGGGCATGGAAATAATGATTAACACTGGATGTACATGTAGAGTTTCGGCGTTTGTTACATTGGTTCAAATGAAGAATATTTTATTGTAACTATATTGTTTAATGAGATTTTCACTTAAATATCACTTGATTTTTAATCGTTTCTATCACTGTCTTCCTATGGAAACGGTGAATCAGACCAAACAAAGCAAAGACACAATAGGAAAACCAAATAGGGGTAGAAGCATAGATGAGTTTGGAGAACATTTTTCGAAAATACAAATGCGACTGAAAAAAACATGAATGAATCGTTTGTTTCAAACCACCATTCAAGGGTCCTGAAACACTCGAGTAGACCCCCCCCCCCCCCCACTGCTGCTGCTTTGTTATATTTACCTAGATGCAATTTTCTTGTTATATATGTAGAACCTCGGCCAGCCGACTGCGGTACCAGATTCACCATCGATCCTCAGTCTACTTGGAGGAGACAATAGTTCAGATTCATTCACATCCAACCTTCTTAATGAGAGCGATCTTACACCAGAAGGTAACGACAGTACATTTTATTAATATTATTTGACAATTTTGCCTGAGCCTAGTCTATAGAAAGAAAAGGGCAACATTTCACAAAAATTGTCATCAGTGACAAATGTTAAGTTTTGCTATAAGCTAGTGAAGTCCTTGCTTCTGATTGGTCTTCTTCTTCTTCTTTAGTATGAGGTAGTAGTATCACATATCAGGTTATTTTCTAATTGGTTATCAGCAGATTTGTCACTGATTTTTGTCACTTTTCGTTGAAAAAAGGCTTTGTGAAATGGGTCCCAGGTTAAGTTAATTTCAAACCATAGTTAATGGGTGAAAGTTTTTGTTGTTGTTTTACACCTCAGTGAGCTGTCACTTTTCTTGTGTACGATAAGAAATGTGTATGATTTGCATAAAAAATCACAATAAAAATATTCAGATTTGTTTTGACACCTTCCTTTACCAGTTAACCTTCCCAGCATGCTGATGGCCGGTGACGAGGAAGAGGTACTACACCACGGTGGAAGCAAAGGTCTATCCGACCTATCAGCACTGCCCTCGCCCATCATCGTTAGCCGTCAATTCAGCAACGATTCTTCACAGGACACTCCGATGGAAGCCATCAGTGAGATGCCATCGTTTGCAGGATCCCTGAGATCTCTGGAGAGTTCAGCGAGCAGTGTCAGTGGGAAGGAGACCAAGTTGAGAAAACATAAGGTCAAAGGTCAAGCTGAGATGAAGACCAAGGACGGAGCCGAGGAAGATGAAGAAGACGCTTTTAAACCAAAGTAAATATAAAGTGTTGTAATCAGTGCGGTGATAGTAAGCAGAATGTTTATAGTCATTGTGATGTAGGTTTTAAAAAAAAGTGTACATAGATCTAAAAATGTGTACAAGGTATAATTTATACTTGTGATGTAGAACCAATCGTGCTTTGACCAATATACCATGTATTATCTTGAAATTTAATAATTAATTGGTATTTTTTAGGAATAGAAAGTTGTTCACTATCAAAAGTACAGTGGAACCTCATGAAATCAAGCTCCCTAGAACCTAAAACGTTGTATGGTTACCGGTATGTTGAAACCTTTTGATATCATTTCTGAAAATGAATGGACCTAAAAGAAGAAGTGTGTCTGGCAAAAAATACCTTGTTTTAAATTGAGTTTATTCTAACAGTGTTCTTTGTAAAGTTCTTTACCAGGTTCCACTGTGTGGTGAACACAATGAAGCGTAAAAATATTGTGACATGCAGGCAAACCTGTCCTAGTGGCCACCTCTCTATAAAGGTCACCTGTCTATAGTGGCAATGTATTTTGTCTCTTTCATTATTAAGAAATATGTGTGTTAGAACCTGTCTAGAAAGGCCACCTGTCTACAGTGGTCACTCTCTCTGTTTTCCTTGGAAGGCCTTTATAGACAGGTTTGACTGTAATGAGTTGTGTGTATTCCATGCTCTTTTCTATCAGATTTCTCCCAATGAGTGTGTATGAGGAGAGACAGCTCCTAAAACTCCTAGAATCCTGTTCTGATGCAGTGGATGTGGATCCGGTTGCTAGGAGACTGAGGAGAAAGCTTCTTGTCAGACAGGTATGTCATCAATATCACTCATGTTGTGTCTGCCGGTGTAACCCTAACCAGGACTTTATTGTAAAAATGTTGTCTTCCATTTTCATTTAATGTCTTGTGAGTCACTAGCCTCTTTCATGGACAACTGTCCACGAAGGAAGTTTAGCTTGCATTTCATCTCTATCTCTGACGCCCCACTGTGTGTGATTTTGGGGGAACAAGATGAAGAAAGTATCTTTATATTATTCCTTTCAATTTTGGTCCTTCTTATCTCTCAGGAGGTAGTCTTATAATCTTGATTGAAACTTTATTATAATTAACTTTGCAATATGTGGACTACTTTGTTCATTCTTGAAAAACAAGTTATTTTTTGTCAAATGTTATGATTTCGATATAGATTTGTATTTGACATTGTGCTGTTAAAGATCATGTGCTAAGAATGTTCATCGTTTGGGACTTCCATTTTTTTTTTAAGGAGAAAAGAGCACGGGGTCAGCCTCTATTTGACCTTGATGCCTCCCTGCAGCAGATGTTACAACGTCGATGTCACATGACACCGTCCAAGATGGCCCGGTCGGTCTTCACCCAAAGCCCTCGTAGGGGAGGGGTCAATCCCCAGGGAGTAGGGATGCAGTATGTCTCATCGAGCCAACAAGAAGGAGATTACAGGATTCTAGATCGATTCCAGGTAGGAAAGTTCAAACTTTCTTTGGGATACTCATCCTTCAATTTTGGCCTCAACTACCATGTCTGTAAACTTCTACTTAATGCCTGTAGTCTTACCATTATTATATACTTTTTTTTTTCTTCTCTCAAACCAGTTGTTTATGTGTGACTGTGGTATCTTTGATCTTGTTTTTATATAGCCTGATGATATGGACAAAAATGGTCAGCCTTTGTGTGACAAGAGAAAATCACGCCTACTTTAGATTATTGTTCCATTTTGTTGCAGGACTAATCTTAATTTGGCCAAGCCTGAGGATATAGACAAATCTTTAATTTTTTTAAACTCTTTATCATGTATAGCCCATGTCCATTTGACACATTCACATTTGTTTTTGTGTGTGATTTCATCAGATGTCTCACTACTCGGCCCCCAGTGTCCATCAGCCTCAGACGTCCTTCAGAGCTCGTCTCATCGGTTGTAACGAGTCTGCCATGATGCAGAGTATTGTCAGTCCTTATACAGCAAGGTGAGATCTCTCTCAATACATTGCACCAACCTAAAATACAAAATCCTTGTTAATTTGATGAAGGTGTGTACAAACCGAGTTACTCTTGCTATATTTATGAGCAATCTTTATTGTATACGAGTGGTGAAGTGAATGGCAATAGTAGCTTCAATTTCATTTGTAACCCATGATGGGCAGCAACATTGTAAATTGATAAATTTCAATTTTGGTAGTAATCAATTGTAAACAATTTCTTGCAAAAGTTGTTGAAGTAATTTTGAAAGCATTACATTTGGTGTACTTCATTTATCCATACATCAGAAACTGATTGGTCCAAAAACAAAGTTATCGTATCATGTTAAAGTAATAACTAGATGTGTAGATATTGTAGTTTATACAACACCTACGTGGATCCTTGTCATTTGATTGGAGGATTGTTGGTCACATGATATTCAATAGATGGTATATTGCACGGTCGTGCATTTTTGGTTATATGCGCCGTGCATTTTTTGTTATATGCAGACTGCGTACCTCTCAGTCGTGCGTGCGCGTATCCCTGCGTGTATCTGACGCGAAGGCAATCTCAATGTAATCGAGAAGGCTTGACTCCAACTTTAATTTATCTTTAATATAAGGAGTAAAGCATAATTTGTTGATTAACGTTCTATTAGATCTTCTTCGATGTTGTATAAAACAAATAATGAATGTTTTTCATTCGTTCAATAGTGCAAATATTTTCATTCGTTAAAAGATTAACGTTAATTCTATTCAACTCGAATAGAATGTTAATCTTTCAACTCATGAAAATATTCGCACTATTGAACTCGTAACCATTCATTATTTGTATACTATTCATAAAGCTATTCCATTGTAAATTGTGCAATCCAAATTATTTAACCAAAAACCTTTCCATTATGATTAAATTAATCCACTGACTACTGAATCCTCTTTTTCTCATAGGCTTAATACAGGGGCCACCAAGTTCCAGTAGGCAATGGGTTGAATAATGTAGAATTTTACCCTACAGTATATTGCCAATATAGTAACAATGATCTGATTACATGATTTATATTTGGCAGAGTCCTGAAGCCTTTCATACGACGTGATACAGAGTCAAAACCCCTCAAGCTTCGTCTACTCCAGGAGATTTTAGAGCATCATCGAAAAATGGAGCCATCTTTCAAGGCTCCTCCCGTTGCACCCATCGACTACTGCTACGTTCGCCCTCAACACATACCCTCCATTAATGCCCTCTGTAGGGAGTTCTTCTGGCCAGGCATTGACTGTAAGTGTTCAGTTCAGTTTAGTTCACTTTAGTTCCAATAGAAGCATATACCGGTACACATAAGAATCAGAAATACAGAACAAATGAAAAACGTTATACAGTCAAAACTGCTGTTGTGACCACCTGTCTGCAAAGACCACATTTTTTTGTTTCCCTTGAAAATGGTTTCTCATTGGAACATGTACCAAAGGAACCTGTACATAAAGACCACCTGCCTATAAAGACCACTTTTCTTGTCTCCATTGGGTGGTCTTTATAGACAGGTTTTACTGTACATGGAATCAGGGGTACCATAAAAAACCAAGGCGGAATTGTCAGATAATCCCCCTATGTGTTCATATTATTATGTCATATGGGTTGATGAGATCACTGATTAAGCTAGGCTAATGATTATGTAGACAGTAACACCAATCGTTAAAGATATGTGCAGAATGATTTTCACTTATTTACATGCAGCAATGGCAAACAATATATATGTAAATGAAATATGAAAATGATTTCAACTGGCTTTGAGCTTTTAGGATGAAATGACCTTTATCGATTTGATCATAACTGCTATTAATTTACTGAGTTATCTTCATTTTCATCATTACACCCTAGTATTACATTATTATTTTCTTGATGCATGTACGTAGCTTGCACTGTGCTTTCCGTTTGTGCATTCCCTAATTATTTTTATAAAGGGGAAAAAACAAAACAAAACAATTCATGCATATTTGAAAAATTGAGAAAAACTTGTTGTAGCGATTTGTTGACGGCTAGCAAAATTATTTGCTACATTACTTCTAAGACTCCTCATGATGAATAATGTAGAACGAGTCTCAGTGGGGTAAATTAATTTACACTTGGCATTTATTGTTTTTAATCCATTTACCAGTATCAGAGTGCCTCCACTATCCAGACTTCAGTGTGGTGGTTCTGTATCGTAAGGTGGTGATCGGTTTCGGATTCATGGTTCCTGATGTCAAATACAACGAAGCCTACATCTCCTTTCTCTTTGTTCATCCAGAGTGGAGAAGTGCAGGCATCGGCACTTTCATGGTTTATCATCTCATTCAAGTAAGTGTTTTCAGAAGTTTGTTTTTGACTGCAGATATAAACAGTGGTTATTGTCAAGATTTTGGTCATGAAGTTTCAAAGTCTCAAGTCTTGGCCTATGGTCAGAATTACTGTTACAGAATTTAGAAAGCTTTCTCTTTATATATTCATATTTTCAGAATATTTCAGTCTGCTATCCATATTACATAATTTTCATTATTTATGCTGGCTTTTTATATTCATCAATAATTTCATAGAACCTGCACTTTTCAATAATACCTATATATTTTACTATTTCTAATTTATGATGTATTGATAGTTAGGAAAAAATTGGGGGAGGGGGGGGGGGGTAATATTTTGTTGGCTCTACAGTCAATTTTTGTAACGTAACGTATAAATGTAATTAAACCCCATTAAAAAAAGTTTAACCACATATATTTTTTTGCAAACAGTGAGTATGATTTTAAATAATTTTTTTCTTTCTCCAAATATATCACAAATACTAACTTATTTGTTATATTGACAATTTGACGCCATTTTGTTTCTTCTTACTCAATCTGTCCTTTAGACTTGCATGGGCAAAGATGTGACGCTGCACGTATCGGCCAGCAACCCGGCCATGTTGCTCTATCAGAAGTTTGGCTTCAAGCAGGAAGAACTCTTTTTGGACTTTTACGATAAATATTACCCCGAGGACAGTCAGGAATGCAGGCATGCCTTCTTTCTAAGACTGAGAAGATAGCACCTGCTGTGCAGCTGAATCATGGAGGATATGAACCCGTTCGATATGATTTGATTTTGGAACAACATGCATTTGCAGCAGAATACAGCTCAGGCTTAGAACTCAACTTGTTGAAGCCCATCTGTACTAGTTTACAGGAAGGATTAGATCACCCTGCAAGGTCACTGACATCTCATCAAATCAGCTCGCAATTAGCTTAAGAAAATGAGGATCATGGGGGAACAATGGTCACCGATTAGGCATTGTTTGCTATATAGAGGGCGCAAGTAGCTATAAGTAGTGCAGTGGGGCTTTAACTCTTTCGAGACAATCATTCCACATTTTGATCCCCGGCCATAGAAATATCTCAGATGCATGAGTAGAAAGAGCAAAAATTTCTGCACACACTGCATCCATTTTTATTTCATGATGGTATTGTATTTTATTCCAGGAATGTTTACAAAGGAAAATAAGCTTTTAAATTCTTAAATTGGCAACATGTTGAGAGATTAAAAATCATTGTTTTTTGATAAAAATTTGTAATTTTTTTACTTTTCACAACATTCTCGCCCATGTATTTTTGTTTACATTTTATTTCAACAATGTAGCAATAAAAGAAAAATATGAATGTTGCTAATTGAGGAACAATATGTGACCCATTTAACCCTAAAAATGAATCCTGTCATGAAAGGATTAATCTAGATTTATTCTTGAGAATAAGTCACCAAAGTTCAGTAAGGTATTTCGCACCCATGAATTTGTGAACTTGCATTCATTATGTATAGGGCTTTGAAACCATACAATGCTGGTGCAGATTCCATCTCATAGACCCGGCTAATATGCTGTCATTTAAAAAAAAAATACTCACTAGTCTGTGAGTACTTACATCCCCAACTTATATGAGAACCATTGCAGGCATAAGTTCATTGTAAATGAAATGACAGGTGATTAACCGATCAAATGAATTGCCTGAGATAACCTGGGCAGAGTATATTGTGAATGTGTGTTATGTTAAAATCAAATTTTAACCAAATGGTGTTATACAGTATTAAATTTTACACATGTATAACCAAAAGGTCACAGTCAGCTACTGTTATTACCTATTTCGTTCTGCTATCCAGACTAGTATAATCCCTGTATGAGCTGTTTAATGAGTAGTTTTTATTTTATTTACAAGGACCACTATGCTTTGTAGTATATATTTCAGACCTCTTATTAATTTTCTTCACTTAACCAAATATTTTTGAAAACTCTGAAATTGTAGATACTACTGTTGTGAACTTTGAAAGTTTTCAGAAACATAATGAAGGCTGGGTTTGGTATTGTATTATATCCTAGGATGAGGATAATATCATGTCAATTATTCACTTAAAGGTATTACAAAGTTTTGGGAAATTTTGAAAAATGGGTGGATAGTGATTCTTTACAATTTTGATATATTTGGATGCCCCCTGTGGATGTTTTAAAAACACCAGAAATTTTAGCCCCTAAAACATTTCTGCTTTCGAGAAAAATTGAATATAAAGATTTACCGGTGCTCCCGGTAAATTTTGATAAATTTCAAATAGCTCCTATGGCCGTTCAATGGTAGCTGCGACCATGAAAATCTCACAGTATGTAGTTGTGGTATATAATTTCGGAACGAGAATAGCAAATCGGTTGATTTTAGTCAATATACATTGTTGTATAGCTTAATTAATATCTTGACCTTGAGAGGGAGCTATTCAACATAAGGTGTTTATTATTTACAATTTCATAACTTTAGAGTCGATTTCGACCGCGACAACGATCACTGAATATTGTAGGATCGTATATGCTTCCAATATGTTCATTTGAACCAAATTCATGACCCCATACCAAACTTTGTATTACCTTTAACCATTTGTCTAGTTTATTTGATTTTGGTAAACATTGAACTTTGTGAGGGAGATGCTGGCTCATCTCTTTTAGGAAATAAACATAGTGGAACAACATTTCTTTTATTCATGTACCAGTCAATGGATTTTATATCTCAGTCTCGATGTCTCAGTCTTGATAATACACATGCCCTCCAAACGCTTGCACTGTCACTGTGCACTGAGGCACTGCTTTACTCTAACCATGGACCTAGGTCCATGCTCTAACACACTTTAAAGTTCATTATATGTATACCTGTGTACTAATACACAGCTAATATTTAAAAGAGCCGAGTAAAGCTGGTGGTCAATTTCAGAGCAAAACATTTTACAGCTCTTAGCCGGTCATTCGATTCAGATGCACATATCGATTTACCCTATCTGACCCTATTTGGACCATGAAATTGATGAATGCCATAAAAAAGTTCAGCAATAATCTATAGCAATCCTACCTATGTGGAAATTTCATGTGGGCAGGGAAATGAAATTATTCGGACTGTGCAATTTCGTTGCAGTCCATGTAACTATTTCATTTTCTGAATTGCTGTTTTTTCTAGACTTATAGCTTTATAAGCTAGAAATTTAGAGAATCATGTAAATGAATAAAGAATGTAATAACTAGGTTCCTATGTCAATGGCAATAGAGGAGAGGATAAGATCTACAGAACCTGTCTGGGCCCGTTGCATAAAATTTACCATTGATGGTAACTTTGCCATCAATGGCAACTAACATGCTAACAGCCAATCAAAATCAAGGTTTCAATGGTTACCATTAATGGCAAAGTTACCATCAATGGTAAGTTTTGTACAACGGGGGCCCAGAATGGTAATCACATTTTTCAAGCTATAGAGAGAAGTGAATTGCAAAATAGAAGAGAGTAGCTTTTTGCCCAATGGAAGCCATTAAAGGTAGATACATGCACATTGAAAAGCTGAAATTACTATTATTATTATAATTATTATTATCATTATTATTATTATTTTTGATTATTGTTATTACTATTTATTATTATTATTATTTTTCATTATTATTATTATTATTATTATTATTATTGTTATTACTATTTATTATTATTTTTTATTTTTCTTGCTATTATGATTATTATATTATTAATAATGTTATTTCTTTTCCTTCTAATTATTATAATACTTCTTTTGTTTCTTTTGTACATTAATAAAAGCCTACCAAACTCAATTTGTGTGTACATGTGTATGCGTGTTGTGTGTAATTCAATACATTTCCTGAGATAACATCCATATGAAAGTCTGCATGGTACTGAACTACAGTACTGATGTTTACGAAGATTCACTACCTACTTGACTTGATTGAACTTGAGATTTTAGTGTTGTGTACACAAAAGTTAGTAAAACCTATTACGGTTCATATATGCCCTGTTAAAAATAACATACCCAGAGCTGCCAACCATTCCGTTTTTGCCGGAATTACTCCGTTTTTGCCGGAATTACTCCGTTTTTTCCTCCCAATTACGGTATTACGTTTTTTCTTCATAAAATACGTTTTTTATAATTTTTTTTTTTTTATTATTTTTTTTTTTTTTTTTTTTTATAATTTTTGTTTTTCTTTTTTTTCTTTTTTTTTTTTTTACATACCACACGTCTAACAACTGCCCTTAAATGGTGATTTGATCACAAATTCAATAGAAAACTAATTTTAAAACAAACTTGAAGAGAAAAAATATTCTCACAAAGAATGAAATGCCGATAATAGCAAAATAACCAAAACAAAAAAACCTGCATGTATGGAAAAAACAGCATGAGGAATGAACATTTCTGCATTGGAAGTGTGTCGCGCCTGGTTGTAAGTTTCGTTTTTATGAATTCCTTTTTTTGGCTTGAAATTCCTTTTTTTTGCCATCATGATTCCTTTTTTTCGGTTGGACAAGGTTGGCAGCTCTGCATACCGGTATGCATGACATATAATCATTGTGAAGAAAAAGGGGGAAAAGTATTTATAAAAGCATGTTATAAAAAAGAACAAACAAACAAAAGACTACTAAATTTCATTGATGCTGATTTACATCATAATGGATAAAAATAAATTTGTAAAATAAATACACAATTTTGTAATTTCATGAGTTGGCATAAAATGCAATTATTCAAAGTATGATCTCTATATACATGCGTGGATATATATCTATATAAAGATATCTCTATATAATTATATAATATACATGTATATCTCTATATCTCTCTCTCTTTCTATGTATATATCTCGAGTAAATGAACAGAGAGAGAGATAGAAAAAGAGTATTGGCACTTTGATGAAATGCATATTATGCCAACTTTGTAATTTCAAAAGATTGTGGGAAAGAGAGAGAGAGAGAGAGAGAGAGAGAGAGAGAGAGAATCACTCAGAGAAGAAAAGAATGAGAGAAGCGAGTGAAAGTTTAAGAGCTAGTGAAAGAGATTGGGTGGTACAACAATGGGCAGGGGAGTGGGGGGGGGGGGTGGTCACGCATTTGTACTTCCACCCTTATTTCAAGGGGCGACCTAAATAAAATCTGTATGTGCAATTTAAGATTTTACTATATGCCCCCCCCCCCCCCCTCACCCATTGGAACGACTTGAATCCACCTCTGATTATTGTTACATAAAGAGCACAATCTGTGGGAGTCCTTATTGTAGGAACGTATCATCGATCAGATTCCAACCTTTTTGGAACAACGACTCGGCTGAAGTTAAAACATAAACAGGGCACGAAAGGCCAACAAAGCAAATTGGCAATACTTTGTGCCCCAATTTCTAACCTTCTAACTTTCTTTACCAACACACGATATCTACCAACATGGCGGCCTCTGGTGAGCGCTCGATATTTTTCTTACAAGAAACTAGAAATCTATTTTGGTTTACCTAATTTGTTGATGTGGTGTATGAAGTTGATAGCAGCCTTTGAATTAATTATTCTTTTAATTTCTGTTGAAATGATTGTGATTGTATGACTGCATTTTATGAATGAACTTGTGTCAAGCTGTGTTGGGAGTTCATGGCGCGCTCTGCTTTTTCGGTGGCGTTTGTGTGGGAGAATTATGAGAAACGTGGGCATGTGTGTACACATGTAGCGTAGTCGTGAGCGTGAAGGGCGGCAGTGCAGAGCGAGGCCGAGGTTCGACCATATGGAAGTAGACATTCGTGAACAAAAATACATGCCCTGTTTCCATGGTTTATAATTATAGTTGACCAGTGTTGATGGTTCACAATCTTACTGGATCTAGCTGCCACTGTATTAAGTTTAGGCCCTTTCCAGAAAACACGCCCACCTCCTGATTCTCCCCGAGATTGAGGCTGATGTCGTGATGAGTTCAATTTTTGGGTCTAATTCAGAATCATAATCATATCCATACTTTGACCCGTGACTCTGGCGTGGAGATACCCTACTAAAACATACCAAAAATCAACTAAATCTTCAAAAATTCAAATGATGGTCATGATTTAAAAATCGATATATTTTTTACCTGTTTTGTGTCGATTTTGTTATCTTTTTTGAAGTATTTTTCCTAAAAACGAGGACTTATGATATACACTTTCTCACAGGATTCACTGCAAACTGCTGCACAATACAATTGCATACGGTATCGGGGGTGAGGTGCGGGCGTGCATGAAGTAATAGAGAAAGATCTGCCAAAATGCTCAATTGCTAGAAGGCATTCTAATGATAAAGATAAATGATGGACTTCTAATTTCCATAATTAAATGGAAAACAAAAATTAACAACATACAAATCAATAATCTTTTATCATACTGCCCAAACTAGGTCAATTTTTTGTTGTTTTTTGTACTAATCCCTTTCCTGCTTTTGGATTTGATGATATCATAGCATTTAAATAGCAAGTGGTAGATTTCTTGTCACAGCATTTTTCAAGTGAAAATGAGGAGTCATTACAAGTTTTGCAGAACTCGGGGGGGGGGGGGGGGGGGGGGGAGGGGGGGGGGATGACTTGAACATATTGGGAGAAACCCGGTCCCCGAACAGGATTTTTTTTCCTTGCACACCATAAATTATGCAGAGCATAGAGTATGCAGCAGCGGGACCGGTCAGTTTAGATTAAATTGCTGAACTAATAATGGGACGGTAAAGACGTTGACTGCTTTCAAATCAATGAAGAAGAAAAAGAAAAAAAAAATCACTTTTCTGGAAATTAATTTAGAATGACAGCTAAAACATAATCGTTTCTAAGATTAAGGAATGCAGAAAGGGGTCATGCTTTGCAGTACCGAGGGTTCTCAGAAACAGAAGTCAAAATATGACTTGTTGAAGACTAAGCAATTTACAGTAGTACCACGCACAAGTTTAAAATGCTGATCAGGCTACTAAGTTTAAAATTAAAATATAATGTGCATTAATTGTCTGAATTTCCACAAAATAATGGTTTAAAAACAATTATTATGTTAAAGGAAAGTAAATTCAAGCTCTTGAAAGGACATCAAAGTCCCTTTTGATCGTTTTTCAATGTGCTTGTATTATGCGGCAAAGCTTAAATTGGGAGTTAAGTTTGTCATGCTAGATGTGCGTGGTTACGCCCTACACCGTCATACATGCAAACGAAAGTCTGAACTGATCGGAGCAATGGGCATCAAAGTACAAACCAACTAGAAATACTGTATTAGACTTTATGGCCCGAATTCACAAAGGAGGTTTAAATTTAACCCAGGGTTTAAAATTAGTACAAATTAAGCGTACTTTGCCTTGCGCGCGTCTACATGTAATATTGGACCTCTGACTGTATCACGCTTATTTTAGGCTAAATTTAAACCATGGGTTATGCTAACCTAAGAGCCTAGATTTAGGGAACGGTTTCTACTCAGGCCTAGTACAGACTACAGAATAACAAGACTTCATTCCCATTCCCCTAATTGTACATTCATATGTCTAGCAAGAAGCGATCTCTCAGGGGAAGTATAAAAAAAATAAAACTGTTAATAAATAATGCTGGAATGATATTTCAAGAGTTTAAACAAAAATACTTTAGTGCTTATTTGGTACAAAAGTGGCGTAAGCTATCTCGGCAGTAACACCCTTTCTTTCATATTAGAAACCATTAAATGTTGAATTGTTTTGTGTTTTGTTGTTTCAGGAAAGAAGAAGGGTAAGAAGAAGGGGAAGACTCTGAATCTGAACGAGTTCCTGTCAACAGGTGATAATTCTCCTGCTCCTGGTACCAGCTTTGTTTTTGCTTCAAAATCATCATGGGCAGAGGAATCGGAGACTGCAGATGGAGATTGTAAGTATCTGCTGCAAACATCACCAAATTATTCCTCACAGTTTATTGCAAATATTAACGTGGGTAGTGTTTCCAATATTCTGTCATCTATATCTGTTCTACAAACTCCAGTCATGAGAATCTAGAAAGGATGTTGCATTTTCATTGATAATGCTCATGATTGCTACTGCTATGAGTTTAGAAGTGGAAAGAAATCGCAGGATGTATATTGTGGTCAAAGGAAGCATTAGAAATGTATGTAAATTTGGCTTTGTGCTAAATGTATGCGTTCAGAGGTGTATCAGTGAGACTGAGTTCTCATGATTTTACGTCTTACCCTTCAACATTACCTTCTCAAAGGCTCAACATAAACCTGAACTTGAGTCCGAATCTAAAGAGAACCTTAGATGCGACCATGTGACCAACTCTTGTTTAATCTAGGTTGCTTTTACTTTTGACAGACAATGCCCAGACCTCATGGGCAGATTCCAGTTCGGCCGGCATGCCAGACCGTATCTCTCTGCCTACCGCACCCAAGAGTGCCCAGCAAGTGGAGATAGACAAGGACAAGCTTCCCCCAAATCCACCTTACACCATCTACCTAGGCAACTTACCCTTTGACTGCGAAACCGAAGATATCGAGAAGTTCCTCATTGCAGCCACCTGTAATGTTAGTGTTATCTACCAGAATATAATTTTCTTTTTTAAATTAAAACGTAATCCAACCCTTGTAATAAGTTGATTTGTATGAAAGCAGAAAAATTACCGAAACAGATGTCCAAAGTTTGAAATGAATTGTACCAATGGTACAGAAGTTATGAGTGTGTGAAATATGACATCACCAAGTATATGCAAATTTCAAGTTGGTAGTAAATTAAAGATAACAAGAATAGACCGTCCTGAGCAATAATTTTTTGAAAATTTTAATTTTAGTCATTTTATATGTTGCAAGAGATAGGAAAGTAGTCCGGAAGTACATCTCATTGACATTACAACTTCAGCCAATTTGAAGTGCCCATACGTATAGTGATTATAACTTTCAAAAATTCATAACTTTCTTATATTTAGTCAGATCTAATTGAAAATTTCTTCAGTCTGCTTCTCTAATTTTTCTGCTTTCTTTTAGAGTAGTTGTCTATTTGGGTTGGATTTCTCTTTAACACTTATGTTATTAATCCATTTGAATGCATTATATATCAGATGAATATTTCACTTGTACCGGATAAATGATTTTCATGATGTAGGCATATCTAGTCTTTCAGTATTTTCTGTCTGTTGAAACCCACGAGTACTGTAATGTACTTGTTACTGCCACTGTATTATTACATGTAAATAAAAAAAATTATCTGTTCACAACTGTATATGTTTCTTGCAGCAAGGGAATTTCCATATTTATATTCTTCATTTGTTTAATTTTGGAATATAGTAGTAGTTACTAGTATTGTTGTTAGCTCTCTCCGTTATTATACTTTTATGTTTCTCTTGATGCTCAGGTGAGTGATGTGAGGTTGCCTACAGAGGGAGATAGTTCGCGTCCCAAAGGCTTTGGATATGCAGAGGTTGAAGACATGGATTCATTGTACAAAGCTCTCGCCCTCAATAACACAGTGAGTGTAGTTCTATTTGCAGTAGATGCAAGTCGGTTTATTATAACTAGCTTTAATTTGATTACATGATGTTAATTAAATATTTGTCTTCCCCATGGCAAGGATAGTGATTGCAGAGGTGCTCTTGACCACCTGAACAGTACAGTAACCTAAAAATCATGCCTTATTGGCAGAGTATTTATGACTGTTATATATGTGTTTTAACATTGTTGGATTATAGATAAGTAAAATTGAATTGAACTGAAATTGATAGTCCTAAAAATAATTCCCCAAATAGCAAGTTGATAGTCTGGTTTCAGTTGCATTTAAAAAGAAAATAATTAAAAATATTTGTTAAAGAATATTTGTTGATTTTTATGAATACACTATAATGATTGTTATTGCGAGATGAGGAGTTATTTTCATTAAATTTCCTTTCACAGCAATTGAAAAACAGACGGATTCGTGTTGATCTAGCCAGTCAAGCACAAACAGGTATGTTTTCTCTTATATTATGGATCAATATATGTGAAGTCGAGAGATATTTGTTTAAATTCTAGACAATTTATTTAGTTTATTTCATATTATCAGAAGGATTAACTGCTTATCCATTGAGCTAAATGTATGGTGAATTTTGTTGAATTTTATGTTCTTACTGAATGTGTTCCGTTGATTGTTACTGACATTGCAGTGTTGACATTGCAGTGTTGACATTGTCCTAAAGTTTCAAGTTAGTTGTGATAATCATGTATGCATGTAAACAAAATTCAGTAACTCGTAGACGTATACACAATCTTCTAGCATGTATGTGTACTGGATCTTTGTGAAATTTTAGCATTAAGGCTTCAGAATTGATTCCCATTTGTTATGCTGCATATTCATAAATTTCAATAAATTAAAAACAGAATATCCATATTTCGTTCAATACCATGGTTTATAACTCTTAATTTGATCTTTTGCTCCATGTACTTGTAGATGGAAGAGGTGGCGACAGAGGATTTGACAAGACACCTGGTGATTGGAGGAGGGGTGCTGACACAAATAGAGGTGGAGGAGGTGAATGGAACCAGGGAGGTCAAGGAGGAGGTCAAGGTACGCAGCAAAGATCAGTGCTATTCATTCATTTGATACCATAGGCCTGTCCTCATCAGCTTGAGATTGCCAAATTTCCTGCTATTTTAACTATCCCGATCGCAAATTATCAAGTTTATTTGCGTCTTCATCAGCCCGAAGTTGCAATTAGCAGGATATTTGGTCAAGATAATCATCCCAAGATATCTTGGGCTAGTTTGAAAATCATCCCGCTATTCGTCCGATGCGACTTTACCAGCCCGAAGACTCTGCACTATGCATGAACGCTGAGCAAAATATCTTGAGCTAATTTCTCTAGCTTGAGTTTCAAGTTAAGAGGTCGAGTCTCGAGCGGATGAAAACGCGATTTGTAACTTCAGGATTATTTCCCAAATCAGAAATAGCTGAGCTGATGAAGACAGGCATCATGTCACCCAGCTGCATGGCTGTCATGAGGGATAACATTGGAAACTGAATGAAGTGTTGTCATTGCCTGTGGAAGTAGGACTCTAAAACAGTACACATTGCAGTTTACATGAAGAGGGTATGCATGTCTTATGACCTGACGTGAGGCATTTTTTGTTTAGAATTATAAGGAACAAAAAACACCCTGTAGATGGATAATTTTGCACTCTTATTCACTTCAGCTTTATTTAAATTGAGTGTACAGAAGAGGAGTGAACAGAGAATCGCAAATTTAAAACTTATTTTATATACTTGAAAAGAAATATTGTTTCCCTCTTCATTTTAACTGAACTAAATATTGACATGCATTGAGTTCATTTACTAAATTGACTCCACCTTTCAAGCCTTGAATGGATATGCACATATAACCTGTCTTGCTTTTGCAGGTGGAGATAGGTACGGTAGCGCTAGCAAGCCTAGCGAGAGCGATAGAGATAGATGGCGAGATAGAGGAGGCACGGATACCCCAGACAGAGGTGGTGGATCCTTTGGTAACAGGGGATACGACGGTGATAGAGGCTTTAGCAGGGATCGTGGTGGAGGAGGAGGAGGAGGTGGTTTTGAAAGGAACTATGATCGTGGAGGCGGAGGAGGGTTTGACCGAGACAGGGGTGGTGATGGAGGCTTTGGTAGAGAGTGGAATCGGGATCGTGGCGGCGGTGGTGGAGGTGTTGGATCCGAGGAAGGTTCCGGTGGTGGTGGTTATGACAGGCGGAGTGACAGAGGCCCCGAGAGATTCGACAGGGGAGGAGGACCAGACAGAGGATACGATAGAGGCGGACAGGACAGGGGCTTTGAGAGGGGTGGTCCTGAGCGCGGTGGTCCTGATCGTGGAGGTCCCGACAGAGGAGGATATGGCCAAGGAAGAGGAGGATATGACAACAAAGATGAAGGAAGAGGTGAATTTAGCTTTGTTATCTCTCTCTAAAAAAAGGAAGTGGCAACATACCAAACATGTATGCTGTACAAGAACCCACTATTATTATTTTATTACAGAGAGTAAAAAAGCATTGCATAGAAGTATGGGTATATGGGACTACACAAATGCGTGGCATGAAGGTACTTTGAATATTTGAGCATTGCAAAGAAAAAGTATTTCTAGTGAGCGGATTACTATGATATACCTCCAGGTGGAAATAAAAAGAATATTGGAACCCAAAACTCAAAACCTCATTAATTTTCTCAGAACTCAGCACTATCCGTCTATCCAAGAAAAGAACTCTACCTTTTGCTGTCAGACGTAATCAAGTTTGAGTCAATCAAGTAGTTATGTGAAGTGCAATTTTAAGATCACGTATCTCAAGTTCATTATTTTGTCAGACAAGGAGCTAATGATTTGTAAATATTCTTTCTAGATGACTGGAGGAAGAGTGAAGAAGGCGCTCCTGCTCCTGCAAGGAGAGGAGGTGATGAGGACTATGCACCTGCTTCTGATAGAGGTAATATATAGCTTTCGATGGCAAACTGTATGGAATCTGTAGTGATGTGATGTGTAAAGAGAAGGTTGAGTTCTGGGAAGAGGTGAAAAATAATTTGTGAGCGTTATTGTTATTATGCAAGTGTGGAAGAACATCAGATTAAAAATGTTCCCTGAAAAGCATGGCTCTTCAAATGCCTTAATATTCTAAATATGGCATGTAATAGCATACAAATCGGGACAGATTTTTATGCCACATGTTCGTGTAGTCCCATATACATCTTTCTGTGTTCAGTGCTTGTCACTTTACCAAGACTGGGCGAAATTTCTTATAATTTTAATGATCCTAGAACCTTGCAGTACACACCAATACTTATATGCTAGATGATCAACCTTTATCGATAGACTCCACACTTTCTTTCACAATGCAATTGCATGACCAGAACTCAACTTCATCTTTAACGTTATTCCAAATGTTCTTGAATACCTGAAGGTATCCTGCCTGTCTATTATGATATTTGATTGTTGGATTGTTGTGTGGTGAAACATTTATTGTTAATGACAGGTGTTTTTGCAGAGGCACGAAAGTGTTATATTTGGACCTCTGAAAATGTCCATCATGCTTTGGGTACTGCTAGTTGTGGTAAGATTAGATATGTTTGATCTTCACAAATTTACGAATAGGTATCCGTATTTATGAATTTCTGTGCTGCACTGATTTCGAGATGGGGATTATTCAAGTGATTTGTGTCGTCCATAGGACCTGGAGAACCACCTCGTGAGCGTAAGAGGCTGGTACTAACGAAGAGAACGCAACCGATAGAGAAGAATCCAGCCAAGGCTGCCAGTGCTTCCTCCATCTTTGGAGGAGCCAAGCCAGTAGACACTGCTACCAAGGAGAGAGAGATTGCAGAGAGGCTGGAGAGGGAGAAGAGACAGTACGAGCAACAGAGAGTGACACAGAATATGGAGAAAGACATCTCAAGGAAAGAAGGGTAAGATCAATATCGACCTAAGACTCTTAGGCCCAAATTCACGAAGGAGGTTCGTCGACAAACCTAGGTTGTACAAACCTTGGTTGGAAACACAATGAAATGCGTCATATGATGCATGTAAACCTAGGTTTGTTGCCAAACCCCCCAAATCTATCATTACAAATTGTCACTACTCATTTAAAAATGAAAAGAAGATGTTTTTAGATAATCATGTAATTCCATTAGCAACATTTCAACCACAAACAAATAATCACACCTCAATAGCTGTTGTTAGACCACTTTGTCTAGAATGGGCATGTTAGCATTGGAAATGTTGCTCCAAGGGATCTAAAAGTAATTTCAATTTCTCATGTTTTAATCATTGGAATGCATAGACGGAGGGATTGATTTAATGACATTTTGGTTTGATCCCTACAGGCCAGAACATACCAATGCCCGTGTAAGGAGAGACAGTGAGAGATCTGAAGGGAGGGAAGGAAGAACTCGTCACAGTAGCTCTGGCTCAGGAAGAGGTGGTCCCAGACCAGGTGAGATTAAGTCCTTCATGAAGTACAGATCATTAGAATATATAAGCATCTATTATAATTGCAGTAGCCTCAATTTAAGAGCTTTTCCACATGCAGTTGTCAGCAAATTTGCAATTAACAAGGACATATATGTTTATTGCTCTTTGTAAATTGATTCAATGCGACCTACTCATAACAATTTGTAATGGATAAATACAAAATTAAAAAAATGTGCCAGAAAGTCTACTCTTTACCTTGGGTGTCATAAGGTATAGAGCTAAGGTTCATTTGTTGGAAAAATAGTCTATTAATCTATTTATGTTTGGGAAAAGAGTATTCTCAGAGATGACTGAAAGCACTGCCATGGCTGTTGATTTTATTGTGCTTTTATCCCGCTTTGTCACCAACTCGATTATGGTTACACGATAATTGAAATATTTATTTCATATATTGCATTTTTCCAGTAGAAAGTAAATGATTTATGTTGTTGATTTGGTGTATTATCCCTGTGATTGGATATTGTCGCAATTGTATTATTTTTGGTATAGATATTTGCCTTTTCCTGGCTGCAATAATTCATTTGGGTTATTTGATGGTTCACTTTATTCTGTAGTAATAATGAGAAGAGAAAGTGAGAGGTCCAACGATGAAGAAGTGTTCCATAAGGACGACCAGGCACCCGTCTCTCCTACTCCGACATCTCCGCCTCCACCCAAGACACCTACCTCACCAAGGCAAGAAGATGTCAAGTTAATACCAGCCCCGCCTCCCAAGGTCAGTCAGAAGAGTGTGTGATAATCTGGTTCGGTAAAACCTGTGTAAAAAGACCACTGAAGGGATGCACGACAAATTTATTTGTTATGACTTTATTTGCAGGTGGTCTTTATGTACAGGTTCCTTTAGTAAACTTTTCAAAGAGGAACCATATTCAAGGAAAAACAAAAATGTGGTTTTATAGACAGGTGGTCTTTTTATACAGGTCTGGTCGGTTAACCAACCAAGCTTGACTGTTTCCATTAAAGGGTACTATTTCCATGTAAATATTGTCTTTGTTTATTCTTTTCTACTAAGAAAAAAAAAATATGCTGAGGTGGTATGTTCTGGATGTGTGCGTGGTATAATGGAAATTATTGATTTAGCCACAAAAGCCAAAACAGCTGTCAGAACAAAGACAACACAAGATTTAAATTTCAACCTCAACTCTACAAATTAAATCTTTAATTTCCTGTCCATAATTTTTGTATCAGTTATATTTGTAGAATTTTTTTGTTCCACTTTGTTACATTCCTTTTACGATTGGTCATGATAGCAGAACAAATAACATCTAATAATTTAGGCATATGTTTCACACAACAAACTTTAAAAATAAAAGAAAGTGTGTGTGTATTGGGTTTTTATAGGCGTGTATCAATCAGATATGATTATTTACGTCTGGGGAGCGACCTTTAACCCTTACTGTACTGGGCTTTTTTGAGCACCTCGTGACTATGAACTCAGCCATCGATGAACGCGAAAATGTGCATGTTTGTAGATATTTATGTAAGGGACAAGATGGTATAATTAGTTTTTTCCTAATATGCACATTTTTGTCTTGAATGTTGAAAATGTGTTGAATAAATGTTTCCTTTATCCCAAATTCATGAGGTTACATTATTTTTATGATATTTGAAAATGCATAGGTTAATTTGCATAAATTATGAATACGCATTCATGAATATCAAATCTGGAAATATACAGGAAACTAGAATCATTACGAAAATTGTCAGACTCCACTTTTTGAATGTTAATTGTAACCCATTATTCATATGAAACTTCTTTTCTAACACTAAATAGTTATTTTGATGTAATTAATAATGATAATTTATGCAAATTTGATTTTCAAACCTTTATTTTCTTTTGTATTTTATTGTTTTTTATTTCTTATTATATCTATTGTTTTATTTTTGATGTATTCTTTTGTTCTGGGATACATCAAGTTACTTTGAGAAACATATAAAAGCAATTTGATATCAATTCATAGTATTCACATTTCTGCTTGTACATGAATATATGCAATTATAGCATATTTTTGATGACATGCGCATACTAATTGTTATGTAACACCTTACAGGTATATCCGATTTCGACGGAAATGGTTTCAAAATGTGCGTAAGACTTGAGGGAAAAAAGTCATGAAACGACAATTCAAAATTCTAAGCGGTTGCGGCGCAATCTTCGAAAATGTCGAGGGGGGGGGGGGGGGCCTCCCAGGCCCCCCCCCCCCCCCCCCCCCCCCGTACAGTAAGGGTTAAACGTCACCACCCGAAAGATGTGACTCAATTTCGAACCTGCGTCCTCGGCTGAATCAGTTTGTAACTTCCATTGTGAGCTGGATTACAGGCACACGCCAAAAGTTAAAGACTCTTGTGCGTCCTTTTTATTTTGCAGGAGAATGCATGGGCCAAGCGCAGTCACAGTGAGACGGTAGCATCACCTCCAGCTGGCTCTGCAGGCAGCAAAGCTTCACACGGTCCAGGGGATCGATCATATGGTGAGACAGGGGCATGGAGGGATGGCGATAGTAGGCCTAGGGGAGGAGGTAGGGGAGGAGGAGGAGGAGGGGGACCTCCAAGTGGGAGAGGACAGGCACCTAGGTCTGGTAAGTCAGACAGTCTCACTCTCGCCCACTTTTTTGAAGTGTTCAATTGTACTCCTCCAGTACTGAATTTTTTTCTTCTCATTGAAAAGAATGTTGGGAATACATTGTACAGTTTTGTACTGTTCTGGTTCAGTTTTCATAGCTCTTTTGGTCTGTGCCTCAAGTCAGATCTTCAAACACTTTCATGGTAGAGTTAAGAACTATTTTCTTAAATTGAAATTATAAAAGGGTTGTTCTTATCAAAATATGTTTGTACGTATGAAGTGCTTTTGACCGATCCATGCACAAGACATTCTATGAGGGATATTACATTTGCTGTTGCTCAATAGCAATTGAATTTCTATTTTGCTGTTAACTTCCAACATGTGTTGCTTCTTTTGATGTCGGAAGGTGGTGAACGAGGGGGAGGAAGAGGAGGAGGAGGAGGAGGAGCTCGGACTGATGGTGATAGGAGCAAGCCTCCAGGTCCTATGCCTAAGTATGAGGAACCAAAAGCTAGGGTAAGTCGGTCATAGTGATATCAAACCCCATTGACTTTAAAGCTATCCATAAGGAAGTTGTAACAGCTTAAAAATGAGGCCTGATTTTTATGCCGCATATTTGTGAGTCCCATATACATATTTCTGTGTACAGTGCTTATTATTTTTCCAAAACCGGGCAAAATTTCTTATCATTTTGATGATATCGGAACCTTGCCATACACACCAATACTTATATGCTAAGTAATCAACTTTTTCTGATAGATTCCACACCATTTATTTCACAATACAATCGCATGACCAGAACCCAACTTTATCTTTAAGAAGAATAGTCATGTATGGTGTGTCTGGCTGTCTTTATTAATTTCATGTAGCTCTAGTCCAGGCCTTCTCAACTAGTTTAATAGAAGTGCCAAAACAAAATTTTATTGAGGTTGAAGTGCCAACCCGTGTGTTTGGTGACTGTGTTGCGAGAGAGGGTAGCGACCGAGCCGATACCGGGTGGGGTCCAGGGGGCAAAGCCCCCGGAAGCTAGTGGATTATAGGGCTTTTTTAAAGGCCCAGATGTGGCATTTTTAACACCTTTTCATTCCATAAAATATCAATCATAATTTCATATTGATGTGAAATAATTAGTACAATTCCTGGGTAAAATCTACACTGGAAGTTAATTTAAATGTCATTATTTTGGTGCAATAAACACAGAAAATGTCAAAATCATGTGAAAATCAAACAAACAATATGGCTTGCCTACATTTTGGGCTCAACTTCGACTGCGACTTTTTGATTTTGCTGAGTTTTTTAATTTTTTTCTTTCTTTAATTTTTAATTTTTTAATTTTAATCTATTTTTTTATTAATTTTCTGGAACAGCCGCGCGCCAGTCCTAATGACCGCAAGCGCCACAAGTGGCGCGCGCAGCCGCCAGTTGAGAAGGCCTGCTCTAGTCTTATCAGTTGACTGAGAGGACTCTGAAACATATGTATATTTTGGTCACATTACTGTTCCCCTTTATTGTTTGCATAGGCAGTGTTATAGATTCCTTGTCTGAGAGGGCAAATTGATCTTGAGATGATTCCATGACAGCTACAACCCCTGGGCCATTATTCCTCCCACCCCTAAGACAATGGCATCCTACTACATACATGCCAACTGTTCAGATTAAAGAGGAACATTCCTCTTTTTGGGAGAAGATAATTATCATTTTAATGCAGGTGTTCCTCTTCCTGTACAAATTTGTCTGTAGTATTGAATAGGAGAGTTAGGATTGTTCCTCTTTTTTTTTTAAATAGCATAATTTGTACAGATTTCTGATTTTCAAATGTTGGCATGTATGCTACTACATATTGAGGATATCTACCCTTAGACAATTCCCTCATTTCCTGGGCACTTGTCCAAGGGGGAAGGGGGTGTTGTGTTTCAGGGATAATAGTCAAGAGGGTGGTCCTCTACAAGTCTACATATACCTTCAGACAGACTTAATTAAAAAAAAGAAATCAATATTTTGATGGTTAAAGATATTATGTCCCTTTTGCAGCCAACATCAAATTCTGTAGAACTCTGCAGGTATTATGAATATGTCATGTATGTCCTATCTGTGAAATGTTAGCAGTGTCCTAATATTCAAATTATGTAAGGAAACCCGTTCATTGCTAGACTTCACTGTCAGACACTATTGAGTGACTGACTGGCTGTTTTTCTTCTTTGGTAATAACATACGTAACATGAGCTGTAAACGGTACACAAGCAGTTGTCTACATCAATAACCCACTTCTTGTAATGACCAAAATTAAACTGATTGAATCTTTGCGCAGCTTAAAACGTACAACCATTCGGTAAAATGGTCTGAAAATAGACTATTACTTACCGGCCCTATAGCTCTTAAGTCGATTTGACAACTAATAGTCGTTATTTTCCCACTTAAAGACATTTTCAAGCCCCCCTTCTTTAGGAAAGTTCTAAATTAGTACTATCTTTCAAATTCCAATGGAACTTAACCTTTGCATTTTGTTGGCCTGCACATGGGACATAGTACCTTTAAAGCAAAAAATAAAAAAAAATATTTTGATGGTTAGTAGACAGTTTTATATACCTCACTTAAGTAATCCAGCAATCTGATTGGTCGAAATTGCATTCATAAACTTTAACTGTTCCCGAAAATTCCCAGTAACCATGGTTAAAACAGTTCTAAAATCCTGAAAAACCATGGTTACCAGGAAAATAGTTCAGTCTCCATGGTTACCCCATAGGTTTACATGTTAAAAAATGGTCTGAGTGATCGAGGATACCGTACTTGTGCGAAGAATTGGTCGGTAATTTCAATACAATTGAATCTCGATCGATCTTACCGACAATATTATCTTGTTGTCGACGTTGTCGGGTAATAGCACAATTCTAACCTTCCCTTGAGCGTATAAAAACAACTATTTCTCTCAAAGCAGTCATTAATACTATATTATTTTCATTTTCATTTTATGCAGGACTGGTCAGATGCCAATAAGTTTTCATCCGTCTTGGAAGATGAGCTTGGAAATACATCAGACTAATATCTTATTGTATGATCAAGTCTTGTGTAAGAGAAATCTGTTCCACCGTGTGGGGGGTATTAAACTGGTGTAAGATTTAGGATTTTGTTTTGCTTATTACTATTAGAGTATCTATATTTTTCCATGTTACCTTGAGATTAACATTTTTCAGGTCTCAAAGTTCATTTCAATTTCATTTTCATTCAAGTTAATAATATATATATATACCATTGTTTTGTGGAGTTTATTTGAAATGCCCTCTCTGTGATGCTAATTCATGATTCGATAGTTGTGACATGAACAGAGTTCAGTTGCACATCAAAAACCTCTCGAGACAAAATCATTTGGTATGCCATGAAATAAACATTCTGTTTTGAATCCCAATATGATATTCACCATTCAAAATTTTGTAGGTTAAACAAAAAATATATATATAAATTTGGTTGCCTTTCAATATGGAGATAAAGGAATGGTATATATTTCAAAGGATTTGAAGCGGAGGCCAGATATTTTTACATGCCTATGAAACTTGTGAGTGAATGAAGTAACTTCTACTTTTATTTCAATGTATTAAGATAGATCATTATTAAATAAAATGTAACTATACTACAGAAGTAATAATGATAATAATTAATATTCCGCTTTTATATAGCGCTTAATACATCTACACTGTCTCAAAGCGCTTTACAGATATACTATTACCCCGTTCATTGGATTCAATACTTGCCCGCACACACTGTGTGTACAATCTCCACTCCCTGGGGAGCATTCCAGCCAGGCGTTACTTGACGCTCAGCAATAATGGTCACATACTATGGGTACCCTTTTGGTGATTAAGGTTATGTTAAAGAAAGGGAATAGCTGGTATGAATCTTGAAATCGTGCAAGCTTCATGATGATGAAGTTTTACCCTCTTCTCCTAAATCGTAAAAAGTATTGGAACCACATAAGGTGGAGAAAATTTTGCAGAAATGAAAATTAAATGGGTTTTATGCAAGGCAATTTTTTGTTATTCCAGACATGATGTATGCAAATATGACTTCAGAGAAAGTTTTTTAACTTGAATAAAACTATCCTGACATCCTTGGTTTCTTCCCTTTTTTTTAGTATTATAAATTTGTATTTAGATGCTGATTGTCGATGGTTTCAGTTGTTAATATGTGCTTAAAATCAAAAGAATTCCAATCCTTTTTACAACTGTTGGAAGAACTTTGTGTTGTCCTAAAGTAGCTTTTATTGTATGTATAAAACAATTTTACCTTAAAACTTGTAGAGAATTTAAACTGTGATTCAGTTCGAATAATTAAAAAAACTTGCTACTGATTCAAGGAAAATGCATCGTAATAGTAATCTTGTAAAAGTGTTTCAGCTAAAAAGGCATTTTTTATGTTTAGCTTTTCCCCTTTTGTATGCATAGCTTATCATGTTTCAAGTATTTGATGCCATTAGAGATTGTAGCATGATGATTTTCCATTCTTGTCATCTTCTCTTCTTAGTTCATACACACAAATAAGCAGTCAAAGACTAGCTTGTGGGATTAGTGTAAATTTGTTTGAAGAAAGTGACAACATTTTAGATACTGCTTGCAATATCATTTCTAAGACTAACTGTGGAATTTACATTCTCAATGAGAAATGGTTGGCTTAAAAATGACCACGTATTGTGATAGAAAAGAACAAAAAGAAATTGTCATTTGTAAAGAGAATCATTAAAGCATAGACATCATTGAATTCTATAGAAATTGTTGTACAGTCAATGATGTTAGATTATAAGTATGCCAAAGTTAGGCAATGGTAATCCATTTGTTATTAGACTAGTGCCTGTACTTCATCTGGCCGAGCATATTATGATTCTTGCTCATCCCTTTGAATATATGATGCATAACTATATCACTTCATCTTCTTACAAAATTTACTTATCCAACTCCATATTATATAATTTTAATAAATTGTTTGGAGAGTATAGCTGTATTCAGGCAAAACTAAATTTCGGGTAAGAATAAACGATGTACTAACTTTTCCGCATCTGTTATATATATTTCCCCCCCAAGGATCAGATGCTTTTCAGAATATTAGTTATCTAGTATATTTGCATTTTAGTTTGAATAATCAGATGAATATAAGAGTTTCCATGCAATGTGTCTATTTAGGGTACATGTTTGTTCATTACATTTGTCCATTAAGAAATACGACTGTGGGCGGGCCTTGTGAGTAAGAAGAAAATCTTTTTATCTTCTCTAGCTTTCATTTGCTAGGAATGCATCATGAAATGTTAAGATCTGCTTGGAATATTCCTTTGTTAAAGCTACTTATCGTCTGATTATTTGTATCTTGTGGATATCGTTCATTTTGCTGCTTTAACTCGATACTTTTCTGTTATGATATCCTTTTACTTTTCTATTGAAGAGTGGACAGATATCTTCAAGGACATTTTGTAGGTAAAAATGTATATAAATTTGAGATTTCAATTAATTTGTTGTGTGATGGAAGCATATCTGAATCACTTTATGTAGAGGGAGAGTATTGAATAGCCAGCTTTTGAATGGTGACATTAAATACTCATATACGACCAATGCCAGATTTAGAATTCATAGAGGCTAAGCCCAATACTGTATTTCTGTACATGTACTACAATTCAAGAATCTTGATTATTTTGGAGTATTTCTCGACAGCGTTCATACATGTTTCATGAATTATGTACTTGAACGTATGAAATTTTGAATGAATGAGAATAAAACCACAAAAAGATATTAATTACCTTTATTTTGTATTTATTTATTCGATGGTCAAAGAAGAGAGTTAGATGACCCCAAAATGAGAGGATAATGTGTGTATGGTATTGAGGAGATCATGCACTTTAATGATTAAACATTAGTATAGTGTGCAAAAACTTTTTGTTCTTTTTTTTTTTTACATAACTTAGTTATGTCAAATAATATAACTTTAGTTTAATGTGCCAATGTTACGCCCTTTGTTCTATTTTGAATTTTTTTTAAAACGGTTTCGTGCATTGACAATGGCACCCTTGCGTAAAGGTACATGTGTGTTTTTGTTTTCCTTTAGTAATTCATGTAACGCGAGTTGAGGCTCAGTTGCCGAATGAGAAGACACACTACAAAACGATTTTATAAAGATTAGTAATTCCAATAATTTTCAAACAAAGAAAATGGAATTTAGCACGTGGGAGGGGACACTCTCTACAGCTCTTCTAATACCGCTGCTGAAGAAGAAGGAAAAAAAGGAGAGGAAGAAAATGATGATGGAGAAGATATATTGCAAGCGCCTAGGTATCTTTCTTACTCCTTCATCCTCTACAAATCAATTCAGTCAGAGGCATCGGTGAAGGGGGTGGGGCTGTTAATTGCACCCGATGTCTTCTTCATTCTCTCCCTTTCTCTCCCTTTCTCTCTCTCTCTCTCTCTCTCTCTCTCCCACTATCGTATCATTCAAGGCATGCGTGTTCCTGTATCGCCTCATTTCTCTCTTTCATTTTATTTTTTTGGGTTAAATTTCTTTCCCAAACAACCTACTTTCTCTCAATATATCATCGATGTCATATAAATAAAATACACACAAAGGCTTACTTTATCATAATTTCATGTTTCTCCGTGATCGTACAATACATCATGCTTACTATTTAAAAAATATAAGACATAACATCACAATATATGCTTACTTTCTCCACACAACACATTATGTGTACATTTTGATTTCCCAAATTCATAATACAAGTAAAATATCACAATTAATTTTTGTATAAAAGAAGAAGGAATAAACCCAGAAAACAAATACAAGTGTACATTAACAAAAACGAGAAAAGAAACAGTTAACAGTGACGAAGAAAGGGATTCAGCTGCGTAAAAAAATTAACATTGTTAACCAAATACCAAGTAGAAACACTTAATACAAAATCTACATATTTGTCAACTTGGTCAAGTAACTTTATAATACTTCGTCATAACGAAAGATAACCACGTACTAATACTCCATGGTACTACAACACAAAAAATCAATCCCAACTCCTGAAATAAAATATGGGCGACTGTTAATTTATTGTCAGATTGGACCGTCAATCGAAACTTCCAAAGACGGAGCCCTATTAGTTCTATACTACCAACACACTTTACTATTTAGGCAATACAGGCTTTGGTATAACGAAATGGTTTCTCATGTAATACTATTATATTGCTTTGTCCCGGGATTTAATATTCCCGTTAATTTGGTTCGGATGGAATAAATTCATTATACGAGCTTGCACAATATCGTCTCCCTTATGTTTTGACTCGCTAATAATGTAACACACTTGTAGCTAGTTGCGCCCTCTATATAGCAAACAATGCCTGAGCGGTGACCGTTGGTCCTCCATGATCCTCCTGACCAAATTAGTGCAGATAGGCTTTAATATTAAAATGGGATCGCAAAACCTGAATATCAACTCTGTAGTTTCTAAACTTACCACGCGCAACTGGGGCTATAAACTTTAATACTTTTTGTGTAGTTATGACTACAAAATACGGTACCTCCTGCCCGAATATGAGGATATTCAGGCACCTCGTGAAAGATATAGCGACTAAAGCATGATGAAATTAAAAAGGCAAGCATAACACCTGTCTAGTCGGGTGGTCGTTTGACTCAACGTATATCTCACTTTACTGATTTGTACTTCACGCATCTGATAAATTTGAAAAGAAATAATTCTTATCAGCTAACCAGGTACAAGTTTAAGACGCAAAAACAATATCAAGTAACTAATTTCATTTCTCAAAGTTGTATTTTAAAAGTATTATGACCTAGTCATTTCTTCGTTAAGAAGAACAAGAGAAGGTCGATACGCAAAGCACAAAGTGACCTTACTTGATGTTTTAATTATTTTGGAAGCCTACTAAATTTCATCTTCCATTTACGTAAATGTGTTATTAAACAGATACGAGGGGTTGCGGCTCTGGTATTATCACTTCGAAACAAGTAATATTTGGCAGGCGAAATTTACGATGGAATTTTGAAGAAAACAAAAATCAAAATGACATTTAACTAATTCTTACAATATATTTCATTTTCTAGAATATACCCGCATAAAAAGAAAAAATATATATATTAACAAAGATAATTAGAGAAAGAAAAAGAGATAGAAAGACGACTGAAAAAAACAAACATAGACGGATTCAATCCAACTTGGCATTACATTTAACATTCAAATGAAAGTACAATACATTCCGACAAATATCGCCAACAATATAGCACACATCAAAAAGGCAACAATTAGTAATCAATTGTCCATTTAGTGCAATAAATAATACCAATTAATGAGAGTCCGAACGCGAGTACAGATTACTGGTGAACTTACAGATATACAAGAGTTAGAAAAAAAGTATGTTTGTGAAGAATAATAATAACATAATTCAAATTAAAGGTCAATCAGGGGTAAATGATACTGTGTATGTTATTCTGGGACAGGTACGTAGCCAAGATCGATTGAACTTTTTTAGACCCCTTTTTTTGGACCTCGATCGATTACAGGTATGTGCCCCCCCCCCCCCCCAAACATCAAACTCTGGCTACATGTACGTGCACCGACACCGTTATCATGAAACTTCTCAGTACAGGGAATGAAATTGAACTATCGTATTCGGTACGATACCATACAGATCTAACCATGATAAGTATCATGCATGAGGTCATTTGCGGCAGTGTTTTGATTGCGGTTTATCTAACAATAATATAGTAAGATAATATATGAATTTGGCATTCGTCCCCTTCATTTCGCCTCTAAATTGCTTTATTATCAGCAGGGCCTACAAATATTTCACAATCAAACACTAAATCCGCTTTTCGGATGATTTTGAATGCCAAGAGAATGTGCTTACATTTAATATCCATTAATATTTTTTTAAACAAAACCGCGAGAGGAATTTTCACCTCTTACGTAAAAGCTGCAGATTTATCTTTGACACTTTTTGTTTTCTTGAATTCTGATTTTAATGGTAGTATTATGTTAATAACACCGATCTCTGGCTTTATATAGTAGCCAGTATTAGATGTATTTCCCTAATTTTATAATGATACTATCTCAAGAATCTCGCAGACCACAAGTTCGTCTTATTTGTCATAAAAATTCCGAGTTTCATGAATGCGACATCACTGCATAGGAGGCTGCCCTGTCGGTTGCATTTGATTGACGGGAGGGCGTTGAGCAAGAAGAAGTCTTAGAGAATTCGCTTCTTCACGAAGAGTATTCAATTGCGCGCGCAAGAAATCGTTCTCTTTTTCCAAATAATGCGCGCGCATTCCCACCTGTTCCTCTCTGGTTTTCCGTGCGTCTCTTGATCTCTTTGCGGCCTTGTTATTTCGGTCTCTTCGTTCATAGTAACGATTATCTTTCTCGTCAACAGGGACATCTCTCTTGTTACCCCGTCGCTTGCTGTTCCTTCTGCCCGCCGAAGATCCTGCATGAGATTGGACAAAGAAATCATAAAGAGTGTTTCTAAAATACCCTTTAAAAGTTGACTTTTTAAGCTACAATCATGTCTTGTCATAATCTTTCTATGGACAGTGATCGAACAATAAGTTGTGGCGCCATTAGTTCGAAAGTTAACTTACCATGACCTTGCTGGTCGTCTTCAACACCATCAGACATTCCTATTCCACCGGGTCCTGGACCAGCACCGATCATTGGATTTGGTTGTTCAACCATGCCGTGTGGTGGTGGTCCAATGTGAGGTGGCATGCAAACGACAGATGTTGGTACTTGTTGTTGTTGCTGAGGTAGAACCTGTGCGTTGCCGTAGCTACCAGTCGCTATCGAGCCTTGAATTGGGATTGGTCCTGGACCAGGAATGAAATGTTGTGGGATAGGACCACCGAGTGAAGACATGCTCTGTGCAGGGGGATTGAGTTGCATCAGGTGAGGAAGACCTGGTCTTTGATTGGTACCTGCTTGGACTAGTGGTTGCATATTTTGAGCATTTGAAACCAAAGTGGCAAGAGAGATCTTCCGCGAATTGTCGTCTCGACCATTTTTCTCCTCTGCAGATCCTGTTAATAGATATAGGGAGGGGCAGGTAATATTATCAGTATTTGTAGTATCTACGAATGATTGTAAGTCAATGTTCACTTATTCGTGATATCATGCATAAATGCAATACTTTTAAATTAAAGAAAATGATTCCCATGTAATTACTGAATGAAAAATGATTCCCAGGTAATTACTGAATAAAAATGTGTCCTCAGTCCTTAAAATGCTTTTAAAGTCCATGATATTATATTTAGTTTTCTTTGAACATTAGATTACTCAGAGAGTACTCTTTATCATTGGTAAAGAACTGCACAAGTGCATGCATTCCCATTGTTTTCATTCCTGTACAAGACTAAAAACACTAAAATATAAAGAATTATGTTCTTAAAGATATTGATAAAACTATGTTAAACGTCATGGTGCTTTGAAAACAGTGTTAATATACAGTGTACAGGATTTGGAGACTTCTTCCATACTAGTCACTCCGATGTGTCTCTAAATGTTTTCACATCTCCAGTGCGGCTACGTTTTCTTTTATCTCTCTATTTTTATTTCTTTAATTCAACAACACAAAAAACTATCGAGGGTAAAAGCAGCAGCTTCTTACCATTCTTTGGTGGCTGATGGTGCTGTTGTAAGTGTTGCTGCAAGTCGATATTGTGAGGTAAAACTGTAGGTTGTACTGGTATACTATCATTAACATAAATGACACTGGAATTAGGTTGGACTGGAGCTGGCATGCTGTAAACGGGTTGAGCTGCGGAGGTCAAAAGATGCATGGCTGAGGTAGAGTATTGCATCATCTGGTCAGGGCCACCTGTCTGTATTAAACCTGCTGGATATGGAAAGAGATCTGTAAAGTTGGATTTTGCTCTTACGCGAAACATTTCATATTGTCATCAGTAACAATCCATCAAATTCACATGACCAAAATAAAACTTGTCCATCGTGAAAGATAGCATTTTGTAGACCCCTTGATTGGATCATTTCCACAGATTATCGAATGGCACTACATTTACGCGTGCGAGGCACAGTCATGACAGTGCAATTCCGTGTTACAGACTTCGAGATTTTGGTACTCGCATGAATTCATCATTCTGAACTTGATTTGTCGGTTGGACAACATTTAGTGTTATTCTGGGGGTTAAAAGCTTTCTATTGATGTAATTATCTCAATATTTGGGATTGTCTTAGAATGTCAAATTTAAGTAGCTGTATATACAAGATGTTTTCAAGTCTGAACTGTCACGTCATGTAGCAAGTAAACGAAATTAAATTGATGACCCTTATGTTGCACCCAGAGGGTGACTCAGGCATCGTAAAATTCAAGCTTATAAAACATCTGGTTTTAATTATTGGAGTGGGACGAGGGTATATATCAAATGACACAATTGGTAAGAATGGTTATAGTTCTGGATGAACTAACCTTGCGTTGGTGCAGATGTTGATGTCATGAATGGGATGACGGTGTGGCCCTGTAAAGACATCCCTGCTGGTACCATTGCAGCTGGAATACCCCCACTGTGGATAATTTGAGACGCCTGAACACCATTTGTCTCTTGTGACGAACGTGTGACTAAAACCTGGTTGGAATACGGGAAACCGGCAGCCGTGGTGTTGTAAGCATGTGGTTGTTGTTGCTGCAATAAGTGTTGGTGTTGCGTTGGCTGCTGTTGCGTCTCTTGAGGTTGTGAAAGTTTTTGTTGTTGTGACGGGGAGGCGATCGACATTGATTCCGAAGAACTGTCAGTGTTGCTACTGTCATTGTTGTTGCTTTCAAGATTAGCCATCGACCGGGAGTCGTCTTTAGAATTGTAGAGTGTCGTGGGATATCCTTCTGTGTCAACAATTAATTCAGAAAAAAATGGATGGATAATGAGTCATTCAAGTTTGTCGTCTCATTTCTGTGCTTCATTTTGTACTTTTTGGATGGTAAATACTATAGTAAACTAAAAAGCATCAGTTATTCACATTATGACATCTTGCCTTCCCAAGTGTAGGACACATTAAATTATTATCTACAACATACACATTGGAGCCAGGGTGCTTAATTTAATAAATATTAAATTATCAATTTAAACATCTGTGAGAAGTTGAAAAACAAAGGACATGAATTGCAAAGGTCTGATAAAAGATAAAATTCAATCTGCTTAGAATATTGAAAATAACGTAATACGTATCAGCATAATATCTAGAAAATGGTTGATTTGAGAGCACGAATTACAAGAAAACAAAACTTTTCGATGAACATTTATATATTTGTTTTCACTGATAAAGTATTAAGTTCTTCCGACAGGCAATATCCGAGGGATATTTCTAAACTTCACTTCACATACATGTAGGCACTTACAACTTTTCAATCAATATCGAGCACCGATGATGATGATGACGATGATAACACTACTATGATAAATGGTAGCTTTTTGTTTAGCGCTCATATCCACCACACAGAGCGATAAAGAAACTATTATATATCCCCGGTTTAACCTACCAATATAGGTACATGCAGCATTCAAGGATTTTTCCCTGCACATGACATTGTGAGTGCCACGGTTCAGTGCTCGAATCCACGACCTTCAAATCTCAAGTCGAGTGCTTAAACCACTTGGCAAAGATACCTCTTAAGTGTAAGTCCCATCCTATGGGAAATCTGATGATCTTAACACGCAAGGGGGACTCGCACCACGAGGAATATATAGACACTTTTATAGTGTTGTTAGTCAGATTCTTCTGATTTTATTTTTTAGTGATAAACTATAACAGCAAATATTTATTTAACATCTCTAGGTAACTGTCTGAAAGTGGCAGAGTGGTCTTGAAGAGGAGGGAAAAGAGGGGTAGATGAATATCAACGGGTTAATTGCCGTCTCGTATTAATTTTGGAGGGGGCGGGCTCGGATCACGAGGTGTATATCCCCCATATTAATACATACGGGGTGAGCCGCTCTAATGTGTCACTTTTCCCCCCCAAAAACCCCTAAACATGCATGAGTCCCATTTTTTACCCCCAAAACCTCTAAACAGTAAACATGGGTCCATTTTCCCCAAATTTTCTACAATTTTTTTGTTAAGCGCTCATATTCACCACACAGAGTGATAAAGAAACAGATTCCCGCTTTAATCTATATAAACTACCAATATCGGTACATGCAACATTCAAGGTTTTACCAGGGATATGTGAGTTTTTACACAAGTCATGTAACAGATACCCCTTCAACACCTGGGTGGAGAGTGCTAAATAAATTAACACTTTGCCAAAGTAGGCTTACATTAGTGCCACGGTTCTGTGCTCAAACCCACAACCTTCGAATCTCAAGTCAAGTGCTTAAACCACTCGAAAAAGGTACCTCTACATTTTTAATTTTCGTTAAGATACTTTGTCCCTTTTGCAGCCAACATCAAATTCTGTAGAACTTTGCAGGAATTATGAATATGTCATGTATGTCCTATCTGTGAAATTTAATATTAGCAGTGTCCTACATGTAGTATTCGAATTATGCAAGGAAACCCGTTTACCTTCTAGACCTCACTGTCAGACACTATTGAGTGACTGACTGATATCTTTTTTTTCTTTGGTAATAACACTGCTGTAATAGGTACATGAGCATTAATTTTGTCTACATCAATAACCCACTAGTCACTACTTGTAATGGCCGGAATTAAACTGATTGAATCTTTGTGCAGCACAAAACGTACGGCCATTCGGTAAAGGGTCTGAAAGTCAGACTATTACTTAGGTGATTGCAATAACTTAAATCGATTCGACAACTAACGGTCGTTATTTTCCCACTGAAAGACATTTCCAAGCCTTTTCGTTTTGAGGGAAGTTCTAAATTTAATAGTACTGTCTTTCAAATGCCGTTGGAATTTAATCTTTTCATTTTTTTGGTTTGAAAATGGGACATGGTACCTTTAACTTCACAAACTACCAGCAAATTGATAATTAGGCCAAGAATGTTATGTTCAATACGGACCGTCGAGACCCATTCAATCATGCAATCAATGACACTTGATATCAGGCGAGAACATCGTTTTGATGCTCTCAAAGTAATGAACAAAACTTCCAAGTTAAATGTGGATTCATTAGCTTCAGATTCACATCACTTGATTAAAATGTTGATTATTCTTACACTTTGTCCCATTTTCGTTCACATTTCATCTATTTTGCCAAGTTATAGCTTTCCTGACACAACTTAAAGCAACAACAAAAAAAAAAATCATTATCATACAAAATATTAAATTTGAAAATTCTAAAAATATCGATAGTAATTTACATATATTTCTGAAAATATAATATAAAAGGCAATATTCGATTAGCTTATACAAATGGAACAATAAAACACACAAATTCGCTTGGAAAGCTCTGTATTTTTAAATATTTAAAAACGTATACATGTATTTATATATATACATGTATAAATCACAGAAAGATTTCAACAAAGCAGGTTGCGATTACAATTCTTACATACACTAAACGAATATATTATTTTTTGTTTACAAAGTTTCAAATAAAAAGTAAAAAAAAACGGAATACATGTATTATATATTCAAGGTGGGAAAAGGAAAATATAATGATTACCTGAATTACCAGTATGATGACGTACACCCAGCAAGTCATTCAATTTCCCTGATCACATATAGCTCATCAAACCAATCCTCATCATGCTCATACAGGGTAAAAATTTAGTTCAAATATCTATTTGAAGTGTATAACTTTATTTTACTCTCAGTTTTATTCTGCTTTCGTCATAAATAAGCAATGAAAAAACAACAATATATCCTCAGAAATGAGAATGAATATCTTGTCAAATCATATTATATTGGATATAATTTATGTACCACCTCCTTTAAATATGCACCCCCACTCACGAATGGTTGCTTCATGCAAATGTAGTTACTCATCATGCACAATGGCTTCTTTCGCTTGACCAGTACGAAACGGACGATATTGTACAATATAAATGGACATGGTCAACGCCCAGAAAAAACCAATGCCCAGGCTATATCTTGAAAGATAATGCCGCAACCATGTCATATGAAACTTAACTCAAAAACTTTATTTCGTCTTTGAAAATTTGATTCATTCATGCAGAGTCTAGAGTCCACTGGTCAACCAACCACAAGGGGAGCAAGAATTATATTCATTGACCAACCCTAACATGAATGTTGTTACACAACCTTACGCAACGACTCAATATGGCGTCGCGGCGTTTGCATACGTAATTGTGTTTTGTCCTCTACAGCGGTATGCCGCTATAGAACGGTACCGAAGAAATTACGACAACTTACGTAACTTTGACTGCAAAAACACCGCACTACATTCACTCTCGCATGCCAGGGTCACAACAATCACACGTGCTCAGACCAAAACAATCATATCCATGAATGTTAGAGGATGTGACTGAGATGGGTTGGGGGAGAAGATGATGAACATTTGGAAAAGCTTTGGGCCCTAAGAATTCTTGAGAAGTTGAGACCATTCTACCACAGAACGCGCACTAGGCTGTGGAAGCTGGTCGTCAATCTACACTGGTCAGCAGTGCAGTGTGGCTAGGCCGATGACGGAAGCAGTACAGACGTTCTATCTCAACTCACACAAGCACATCAAGCCAACATTAGTTAGCTAAGAAGGCAAAACAGGAATACCGTTTTACTAAATGGAATATCACACTTTTGAGAAGGACATTACCAACATGAATTCTTACCTGTGCCGTTACCAGTTCCCTTGGTAAATGTGCTTATTGGTGGAATGGATCGCTTCGAATCTGTTGAAGATTTCTCTTCATAATCGCGGTTGAATTCGTAAATGTGTTCCTCTTCGCTCATTATGAAAGAATCTTCAAGTTCTGAACTTGAGCTGAATGAAAAGAATCCTTTTGTCGATTATAGAATGCCCCCCTTTACAGCTATACAAAGTATGGCAACAATGCCCTCACCACCCGTTTCCAAATATCCCGTACATAGACTCTGTATGAACGAACATACATTCACAGCGACACATACAATGGTCAGTCTGTGTCCACACACATTTACATGAGGGCCTTGGAAGGACACAACGCCTGTTCGTTCCTTCACTCGCTACACTCATTTGCATAGGGATGAGTGAGCTTCAATATGTTACGTAATCTTATGTAATGCTAATTTCCCGAAGCAGTGAAGATGCCCCTTGAAGAACAAACTCAAGGGAGCGCTGTCTATAGTAATAGACAAAATTATTACGCATCAATATGAAGGGTCATACGCATACATACGGTGGCAAATACATTTATGATGTGGTCAATTTGGGTGGCATAAATATTTGGAGTTGCCGGAAATAATATACAAATGTTTGTATGAGGTCAATTGTCGTTTTATAAACGTGTTATAAAGTGATACGAAATCACGGAAATACATTTGTAAAAACAATTACAATGACCTTATTAGTTAGCCATATTGCGGAAATTAAGACAGCATTACTGATTAGTCGGGAAAACATGAAGAATATGCTGTAGAATTATTATTTTGTGGTATTCAATCTAGGGGGCATTTTTTTCCCTGGACTAGAAGCAATTTAACAGGAAGGTCAGATGACAATTTCAAAAAAATGAATAGGAGGATATTGTCATATACAAATAGATGTTCACAAGGTACCGAAAGATATAGCGGAGGAATAAAATTGTTCATCACCATTTATCAGCAGACATTTATCATTATTTTATGAACTTTGAAGAGCGGCCTATCTAAGGTTCATGACTGCAATTCGTTTCTTTTCATTAATACGTTTTCGGATGATTAGAAGATCACATTTGTCTCCAAGAATTACATAATTATGCCCGAATCAATTTGAATACAACGCAGTTTTTTATGACTTTCGCAGTCTACTTTTCATGCAGTTGACACACTGCCATATTGCTTTGCCAGTTTTCTTCAATTCGATCAATTTTTTTTCTTCAAAGCTTTGCAGTCAAATTAAAAGATGAATCGCGCATGATATGCTAATTTCACCGTGACATAAATTCTATCATCAATCGTAAGGATTTAGAATGACATGATTTATCATAATCACTTGAGATTATACGATTTAGAAATAAATCGCATTTCTATTTTCTTGTTCGTTAATGCATCCATAATATTTAAAGAAAAACACCTGGTAAGGAATTTTTGTTGTTGATGCCTTTGAATATCTAGTAAATTATGATTAACACTGGCAAAAAGACAATTAGCATTTGTAAAAACAATGGCCTGTACCATGGACCTATACGATGCCGGTAGGCTGTAGGCCTGCCACCATGGCGTATCATCATGTTGATATTTGTAAGTAATCAAGAATGAAATAAACGACAGAAAAATCAAGGAAAAACATTTGGGCTACACGTTACGAAGTAATCTCTTTGTATATCATATCGAGCTATTCCTTAGTTTCGTTCTGATTTGACCGTAATGTCCCGCGGCTTTCCAATTTGAAACATTGTATACTACGCTCTCCATATATTCGCGTGCATCCTTTTTCGTGCATCAATTAGCATCAAAAGTTGCAGTTCGATACAAAGACAGTATAAGCCTTTGATAGCCTTTTATAAACTTGCATGTGCAGGCATATTAGGATAATTAGGCCTACTTGTTGGGGTGACTGATTATGGCTTGTATTTGATCTCATATTAATGAATCATCAGATTTCCCTTGAGAATCTATTAATTTCACTCCTTCCTTTCAATAAACCAAACCCCACTAGCTACGCACAATCCACAGCGCCCACACCATCTGACCGTGCATTTGCGGTTCTTAGAGGGGGCGAAACGCCAGCAACCCTTTTAGTTTGAGAGAGAGAGAGAGAGAGAGAGAGAGGGAAAGACATGAATACAGAGAGAGAGAGAGAGAAGGAACATTATGTACCCCCAAAACTATATTAGGGCAAAAAAGTAATAACGATGAATTCTGAAGAAAAAAAAAATCCTACTGTACGTCCCTTTTCCTTTAATAAAATTGGACCATGGGAGAGCCTTGGAAATAATTCGATTGGGTGGGGGGGGGGGCGTCTCCTCACCCAAAGGCGAACATAACATTATGCCATTTTACCAGGGATGACGACTCTAGCCAAAATTTACTTTTAATTTTCAATATTTTTAGGAAGAACTAAGCAAGTGAGCCATACCCCCATACATGATATAACGGTAACATTTTATTTCCGTGATCAGATACATTAGATAATTTATATTTTCGTTCATCTCGCTACCCGCACATGATTTTATTGGCTCTTCGCTGCCCGAATATTGTATTTTCAATTTCCAGACGGGCTGGAGCCTCCAGACCTCCCCTCGCACGCACACTATATGCCCCGACATCATAATAAATAGAGAGAGAGAGAGAGAGAGGGAGAGAGAGAGAAAGAGAGAGAGAGAGAGAGAGAGAGAGAGAGAGAGAGAGAGAAAGAGATAGAGCACTGGATAAAGGGTGGAATTCTCGCTGGTAAATAATTCCCGTGATTTTATTTTATTTTATTTTATTGATTCATCGTCCTTCTACGACTATGAGATATCTGGTGGATGGCCGGCGAGATTCGCCCCATTTCTGACCCACCCATCTCGGGTCCGCTCCTACACACCACTCACTGCTCACATTCACACTCTACTTCGACTATATCCCTTCTCATAAACCAAAGAACATTGCGTCTAAAGAAAAGATACTCTGTTTCAGCTTGGTTATTTAGAGCATTTTTACTGCCGCTGAAAAACTGCCGAGGATATGGAACTTCAAATAAATAAGAGTTATTTTGTTAAGGCATAAAGGAGAGGGAAAGGCATTACTTTCATCAGTTCCATGCATCATGAGAGGGGTATTGTTCACTTGCATGAAGGGGCCTTTTTGTTGCGGCATGAGGGGCATTGTGCCTCATATAGTGCCGGTCCCGCCGCTGAAGATATAATAGGGGACCGTGTCATGAATAGGGTATTAACTATAAGGGCACAAAGATGGGGAGGGCTTTACATGAGAATTGAGATTCCTCCCCACAGAGATTATACTCATATCTGCAACAGTTATATTAAACAAGTTACACTACACAAAGTGGCATACTCGTTATCGAGCGAGCTAAGAAATTCCAACCTATATTGCTCATTGAGGTCCAAATGTCATAATCTCTCATCTCACAACTGCGCGCCATTTTGATAGCTACATAATCAATAGTTCTGATAACATTATGGTGAATTTAATTCACCCTGATTTTCATATTCATTTTCCTTCATCATTAAAGAGATGAATGAGATGCCCGAGGGGAAAGAGCGGGAAGGGGGGGGGGGGGGTTGATTTCTTTATTCTGGTGTGGAACAACCCCATAATATTCTTCTAACTAAATTATTCTATCATGAAGTGAAAAGGCCGTTTTCGTAATGTAACCAAATTTATACTTAAGTGCCTCGATAAGAATAATTTAATTCATCATTCTGTTACGAATAATTGTATTTCAACAGTCAGAAACTCAGAATGCGAATTACATATATTAATTAGGGGTGTTAGGTAGAGCGAGCCAAAATGTTTTTCCTACCTAGCAATGTATGCAATTTGAATTATGACTATTAAGATATATATATTTGTAACGGGGGAATGAAATAGTTCGTGTCGAGGCGCTTCACAGAGGCATATGCATAAATGTGGTTACATTACGAAAATGTCATCTTTCCGTATATCTAGCCTTATCATGAATGACGATTTACATATTCTAAACATTCAAACAACCAAAAATTATTTCATACATGTATATACTTAGATTTATATACATGTATAAATTATACCCATAGAAGTTTTTGGTTGTCTAATTTCATTTCTCTTGTGTTCCTTGCTATTCGTTTGCTCGGCATTTTAGGGGCGACTAATCCGTGGCTACGCACTTTGAAGAGCAGACCCTCTCTCTCTCTCTCTCTCTCTCTCCACTCTCTTTAAAACACAAATCCATTTGCTTCCATTTGTGTTTCCAATTAACTCCTCACTTTGTCTCTCACGAAATTGTAAAACAACACTTTTTTCTCAGTCGTACATTTGCATACTTAGAAAGATGAAGTTCTACTTCGACCACTTAAAATGCGTACGATAGTTAGGGGTGGATATTGAAACCAGTTGAGATTTCATTTGAACACTTTTGAAGCCTTGGGTTGTTTCTAGTATGTCCTGTGCAAGTTACAGGTTCAAGAGCGAAAAGCATTTAAGCACAACTGGGTCTGACATTAACTCCCAAATAGAGATGTTCTTACTTATGAAACAGTGAAGTGTTCATTTTTAAATATATTTTTCCTACTGTGATATTGCAGAACCGATAATATTCATTAACATTTGACACACGCATGGAAATAATGACCACCACAAACACCCGCTTTTAATTTGACCACATCTTCATTTTATTGTATATTCGAGCTGGTCTAAAGAGAAGACTGCTTCATATGATATTAACGTGATAATCGAATACACGAAGAATCGTTACAATAACACACCACTGATAGAAAAACAAAGAAGAACACCTTATTTCGTAGTATGATTAAATACTTTGGCAAACTTTGTAAAGGCTTCCGTCTTTCAATAATGATAATAATAACAGAAAAACAGTGAACCTATTTTGGGTAAAGGCCGTCACATCTGTATACACAAGCTGAGATATCAAATACGAACAAGAAAAGAAGTATTCTTCGTTTTGTTGTTCATAATTCTCACTTTATTTTCCGATAAGACGTTGGACTGTTTAAAAGGGTTATGGTTCTTGAATGATTTTCTAGTCTCTGAATTACTTAAAAACTCACATCTTCACATGGTTATTCACAAACTTTGTGTAATAAATAGCTGATAAAATAATTATTCTACAACTATGTACAATGCTTATACTACATGCACGCCATATTGGTAGCAAAATGACGTATTATGATTACACAATGAATACTAATACTTATGTCTATAGGAGAAATCATCAGAATTAAAAGTGGTTGGATATTCCATCGTATTTTGTTGGATCATATGCCTGAATGACAGCTGAAGGATTGCTTTTTTAAATTTATAGTTGTAAATATATTACAAGAACACGATTGTGATATACATCCACCCGTAACATTTCAATATTCTACCTACACTCCTACGAATAGGAAGAACATGACGTTCAAGACGAATACTGAAGTTTTAAATTGATACTAAACAATTATCATTCAAATACTAGCAATTAGTTAGTTTCTTATTGAAATCCAGAAGAAATATTCCCAATTGTAAGAACAAGCGATCACTGACAGAAATTACAAAAGTGTTACAATGGTTATTTTCATTATGAGCATGATAAATGACTTTTTTAGAGTAACATTAGGCTGTAACAGTAAGGCACAGTGGAAAGGCCACGTAGTTTACAAGGTATACAGTCAAACCTATCGTAGTAGTCACCTTTCTATACAGGCCACCTGTCTATAGTGACAGTGCATTTTGTCTCCTTGGAGAAAGAAATGTCTGTTGTAGATTCTGTCTAGAAAGGGCACCTGTCTATAGCGGCCACTTTTTCTGTTTCCCGTGGGTGGCCTTAGTAGACAGGTTTGACTATATCGATGCCAACGTGTATCAATACATGACAAAGATATACTTCGAGCCATGTTTTCTTTAGTATGCCATTCTTTAAAAATATACGTATCTTATCAATTTCCCCGTATCAGTTCAAGATGACTTATAAAAGTTCATTTTGTCTTCATGATATTATGTCAACTTTACAATAGTCCAAATTTATATACACATAGTACACGATTATTTACATTATATATTATACATATAGTACAAGTTTATTTACAACCACCCTCATCAGTTTCACTACAAAATGTCTGTTTTTGCTAAATCTCTTAATTTCATCTTAATTCAAGTACTAATATACATACAAATATTATCAAGAAATATGTTAATTTCACCACCTAATTTACATTTACATTCGCATAATAAGATAGCATACCGAGATCCACAGAATTATATAACTGAGCATTAACGAATAACAGTACTGTCCTTGTTTGGAAATAACTCAATACATTTCAAGTCATACATTTCGTGCCTTATATGTAATTTCAGAACTTTTCGTTAAGACTATAAAATACCTTCTTTTCTCCCACATACAGAAACAAAGCTAGAAACTATATAATAAACAATCCTTTAAATCATATAAGTTCTAAGTTGGTGCATGAAAATTCTGCCATTCAGACATTTCAAAATTAAAAATCACATACATGGGTTCATTAGTAAATTAAGATTTTACAAAAAAAAATCATTTGGTTTATAATTTTGCCCTGCGATGGACAGTATATTCCCCAGCAAGTACTTAATACTTGTTATATTTGAGACACTCTAAGTCGTTAATTTCCAGTTACCCCCCCCCCAAAAAAAAAGAGGTGACTATCACAAATTGTTAATGACAAACTTATTTATATTTGGTACGGAAATTTATATTGAATTTATCTAAATAACATTAACGTTTGACGAAGTGCTTTAAAAACACATGTTTTGGTTTAGTATATCCCCTTAAGAACACCGTAGAATAACTCCCGAATATACATGTCCAGTATTTACAACAGAACAGTAACCATGGAAACCCTTAAGCTCTGGTAGGGTATTTATATAGCCCCTTCTCTCTTCTACTGTACTAAGTTGGGGCCTTGGTGTCGGTATTAACCACGAGAGAGGGGTTGAAAAAGAAATACTCAACAGTAACAACGCACTCTTGCGTCGTCGTTATGAAATGTAACATTAATTTACAAATCGTTGGGGAAGAAATGCCACTTTGTCACTGCGCATTTGGACTCGAGAACTTCAGAGGCACAACGTGTGACGGTGTACATTTTAAAAGACACTATAAGCAAGCACTTTTTCTATTTCCCCCCTACATCAAAGCAATTAACAACACAACGCAACTGCAAATAAAAACTGTACAAAACAGTAATATGTAACAAAATGCGATGGTTTCACAAGCACGGTCCTCAAAGGACAACATAACCAATAATTTGCAAGCAAAAGTATCGGTTGATATAACTTCAATGTGCTTCATTTCGTCAGGCGCTTGAAAAGCAATTCTGCAAAGCAAATTAGCAACAAAAGCTAGTGCAAAAGAGAAGTAAATCTGCAAAAAAGGGCTGAGGTCTGACCTTGTATATGAATACATGCCACAAATACATGAACCAGGACAGGTAGAACCTCCAAACCACCACATTGCTCAATAAACTTCATCATCAGTGCTGTACCCACTTTCGTGACTATGGACCCGTCGATAGTCGTAGCCTTTAGCACCAGTCGTCACCCCGTCGTGGTCGTCAATCCCCTTCACGTAACCGATATCATCAGCTTTGTGAGGTTTCATCCAGTTGCCGTAGGTACCACCATGAGACGTGACGTCGCTACCGTAGAGATTATAGTTGTCCTGGAAAGAGAATGTCATCATGGAATCCCTGTCAGGTACAACGGCAGTGTCATCATAGTAAGGCGAAGATGGAACCCATCCGTAAGTCACTGGCGCAATGGGTGGTGGTGATCTCAAGGGCTTCACATCGGTGGGTACCGTGGCTACTTCATCAGGATAAGAATGCACGTTGGAACCGTCCTCTGGCCAGTAGAGGGCGTCGATACTGCCTGCAAGGATGTCATCTGATGGGACGTCGAGGTTTCGGTCTTGATCTTCAACCATGGGTTCATGATCACTCCAGGAAAGAGCCATGAGAGAGCTGGCAGCCTCGCAGGGTTGAAGGAACCATAAGAACTGTTGGTAATCAGCTAGGATGACCTCTTCATCGTTTAGGGATTCGCATGCCTGTTAATGAGGAACACGAAAGATGAAAGGGATGATAATTTACTTGACAACAGCTAAAGTTTCTTTTTAGAAAACTTAGAATTTGTACAGCCGTTCCAAATGTTATCTCGAAACATATTTAGATATTTCTTCGAGAAAATTTGTAGAATGGCAATGCATGAGTCGAAATGAGAAGAAAAAGATCTGACATATCTACGATAATTAATATTGTCTGTCATGATATGGCATGAAGCAATTGTTTTCGTTCTTCTTTAAACCGTCCTGTTATGCATAACAACGTTTCATCACGATATATTAGAATATGATGTATTACATTATATGAAAAACAACTGTCTTACCATGTGACCGCTTTCTGCTTTTTCGAATTCTTCCATGGCAAGTTCAAGATAGGCCTGCAAGAGAGACAAAAAGGGTATGTTGTGAATAATATAACCGAATTTACTATGAATTTATAATGCATACTGTGCCATAGAAAAGATACAAACATTAATTGATATCTAAAGCAGTCTTATACTTTGTCAAGCTTGACCTGTCTGTGCTTGGTCATATCAGTTTAAAATTCATCATAGAAATCAAATTATAATTATATCAAAAACAATAGTTTTTCTTATGTTGAACGCTTTATAGCAAATGCATCTAGCAATCTTTCATTAAAATATGTGGAGAATATTTAACCCTATTTAATACTATAGTCTTGTAAGCTTTAATTATCGTTGATCACTGTTTTAAGGAACATAGTTGGAATAGATATAGGGATAGAGATTTCAAATGAAAATGAGGTAATGAATCTTGTATTTACCATGAACGACATCTTCTGATGGCAGACAGGAGAGGTGTCTTTAGCGCCTTGGAAATTGAAGGATCCTTGTTGATAGTTGATGTGGAAGAGACTCTGGTAACCGGGACCACTTTCCGTGTCTTTCCATTGACGATGAGTCCAGGAACCGGTCTGTACATCAAGGTGATACTGAAAGGAAAAAATAAATATTTAAAATAGAATTTCCACTTTTTTTTTCCTTTGTTCCTTCTTCATTTTCAGAGCTGAGCTTTGACACTTCGAAGTAACGCCCACAAGATGATGACAAGGAATTATCTTCTTCTGCAGGTTCGTTTTTTTGCCATGATTTATTACGAGGATGACAAGGTCTTACTGATTATAGACGAAATTAAATAAACCATAAATTAACAAGCCCCAACTCGCTTTCGTAATAAAGATATTATGGTACATCTATTACATTATTACAAGGCAATTATAACTCATGCTCAAGTCAAGGTCTATACTTGTTAAAATGATTAAAACAGAATGAATACTTCCCCTGAATAACATACTCATAGGTCAACACCCGGTACCATTCTCAAATAATCTCCAGTTTCTTCCAAGATCTTCACAGTATTAAGCCATACCATATCCATATAATTCTCCTGTACAGTGCACTTGAGCGTCATTTTATAGCTAGAATGTCACTACCTTCTTAATAATATGGATGTTTGAATAAAATCTATTAATAATAATTGAGTACACAGGTACTAAATAATTTATGGGTAGTTTAGTAAGGAGACTAACCTGGGGAAGCATTTTCCATCCGTGTGTAGCTACGAGGTCGACAGCTGTCAATACGTAATCAATGACGTCATCAGGAGCGAAGTAAGGCAAGTTTATTCTCACAAATCCAGGTCTAGTTTTAAGAAAAAATGATATTGATACATGTTACTAAGTGGTGAATAATTTTGTGAGGTCTTCTCATGATAACGGAACTCGTTGGTGGTTCTTTCAGTTTGGGTTTCAAGATCTTGGCTCGCACCCTGGGCATGGAAACCCTGTTCTGAATTTGACGATTATGATCCATTTTCATAAATTAACTAGTACAGAAGCTGTTATTATCCTTGAGGTTGTGCACAACAGAGTTCATACAAAATGCAGAGTAGGTAGGAGTGGGGACAACCTTTTTTACGCATGCGAAGGTCGAGATCTAAGAGATTCTCGGAAAGGAAGAACATGGATTTAAAGTGACTCAGCGATTTTAAACCTCTTAGTTCAAGTTAATTTACAATCATTCAAAATCTTTGATTTAATATAGACGTATATTTTGTTTATTCATTTACTGAGAGAAAAAAAGACTAATAATCATCCGTTATCATTTGCTTCCCAAAGTAATCAAACGAAAAGGAAACAAAAAACTCAAAAAACGACTCAATACATAAATGTCATAATGTTATTTACACTGGTAAAATGGTCTTACCGGACACTTTCCAGAGGCTCTTCGTTACATTTGTTTTTCCTATCTTCACGAATCAGCTCAAAAAACTTTAAGGCGTTTTCCTCTGTGATTCCTAGCAAGTCCTGGTAAATAAAAAAACGGAAAGAAATGAGACAAATTCGTTATGATTATAAAACACGTCAAATATAAAACAGGATCAATAATAGTGCTGACGGAAGGTCGATTGCACTATTTTTCTACGCTTTCCCGTTCTATACCATCCTCCTTGTAAAGTCTTCCAGTTCGTCTTTAAATTCTATCTTTAAGTTTAAGCAGATTTTTCACGAGGTACTATTTCAATCCCTGCTATATGTTTGACAGCTGCTCACAAGTATACCACCAAAAGAGATTTAGAGGCATTTATTGGGATGTTTGTTAAAGCGCAAATTGATCAAAAGACATCAAGAATATTACGGAATGATACAATTTTTTATAAATTCTACTCGCTTTCCTAATACGATGAGATTAGGATATCTGGCTTAATCAGGGGTTTCATCGACCCCAGAGATCCAGTTTTCCGCACATTGATCCCTCGATGGGGTGTAAGTTAGTCTACTAATGCAAGTGAAGAGGGGCACAGTGGTGACAGATACGCTCAAAAGTACAGTCAGTGCACCCCAATCGGGATTAAACTGTACCTCATCGTTTAAGGGAGTAAACATCGAATCATGTTTTTTAACAGTGGTGACCTTGAACTTAGAATGACACTGGCATTCATATTGTGTATACTTTATCATTTCATAAGTGCAAGCAATTGCGATGGTACAATCTACTTGATTGCATGATTACAGCAAGATACTGCAAATCTGCAATATTGTAACATCTTCAAATTTTCAATGGAATTGCTTTTATTGCTTTTGCATTATTTCATATGCTTGTATCAAATGGTAATTATCTCTATCAATAGTTAGTCTCAATAATGTTAGGAGCTATCTAATAGCTTTTGAAGACCACCCCCCCCCCACATACAGTCATTGTAGAAAAAACCTAAAGGCAAGTATAATGATATTGATAAAGATCCCTCTTTTTCAAATTAATATCATGATCAAGTCACTTTAGTAGGAGGTTTGGTCCATGATGAGATATCTCAGATGCACCCAGACCCATATTCCCCACTTTTCTGAATCTTAATCTTAATCTTAATCCTAGTACCACTTACATGTGCATAGGGTCCCGCACAGGCACACCCTCCCCTCGCCTGAATCCCAAAGAGATCGTTGAGGAGCACGGCGATGAAGTTATGATGGAGAAGCTTCCCTGTCTGAGGGTGGCGAATCAGAAAGGAGAAGATGGGCAAGCGCGCCACCTCCCGGCTGCCAAGGACAATCAGATTCTCATTGTGCTGCCATCTTGTAAAAGCTCGTCTGTAATGATAAATCAATGGAGCGGGTCAAGTATATGTATTCGGTGGTAATAATCAGTGGTTATGTCATTGAATGGTAGATAAAATATTCATAATCATACGTCCCTATCAAGTTGATAGAGTCATAAAAATGAAGCCAGTTTGATTTTGATAAAACAGGGAAAGAGTGTTAGCTAGCATTCACATATATTATTAAAAAATGTATATGATAAAAAACAGTGGTTAGAATAAGTTAGCTTGAATTCCAACCACTACCATGACATGAGTTTTTAATACAGCAATACCATCAGGTGAAAAACTAAGCCTTTTAAGATTTCAGAAAATTTCTTCATTGGGAGGGAAACCTAATTATGGAAGTGACCCAACGTAGACTTTCTTAACCATGGCCCATCATCATTATCGGGTTGAAGCAGACTCGAATCACGTCGGAACCTCGCATTACATCTGATTACGTGTTTTTTTCTCTGTATTCAAAGGGCCTAGAATAAGTGACACGGTAGAACGAAGCGTCTGCTCTCATCAATGTTACACGGAAGAAAATTAACGCTGTCACATTTTGACGGTTCGTGGCAATAGAGAAAAAAAATCATGTAGCGCGCGGAGACATGTTAACAGATATTGTGTGATCGTGGTTTGTGTTAGGGATTTAGATAGAAAGGGAAAGATAGCAGGATGGATTATCAAACTGCTAATGAAATTACGACAGTTGCTGAAATATGCAAGACTCGGATATTATGATGAAAGAAAAGGAATGGTGATAATTCAAAGAGGCGAGAAAACTAAATAACACAAAATGAAGTCAAAATATTTTTTTATAGAAAGATCATCGTTTAAACGAGTGTGTTTGAGCATTTGGAAGAGGAATAGAAAGAGAGAAAGATAACGAGAAAAAGAAAGAAATAGAGGAAAAGAAAAGGAGAAAGAGAGAGAGAGAAGGTGAGTGAAAGAGAGAGAGAGAGGAAGAAAGAAAGAGAGAGATAGAGAGAAAGAGAGAGAGAGAGAGAGAGAGAGAGAGAGAGAGAGAGAGAAGGTGGAGAGGGGGGGGGGGGTAGGGAAGATTACTACGATGTCATGTTATGCTACTCGAGTTCATGTATCACTAATTTCTGCGTGTAAAGGAAAAGGGGATATGTTTGGGGATATTGAATTATGTCGCCAGCGGAACTATGAATGGACGAGGATATTTCGCGGGATCTGTGTATAGTTCACCAAGTAGATTTTAAATCATCATCGTGCATCCATCCTCCTACGTCATTCTCTGTCTCTCTTGTTCATTCCACGACATTTAGCATTAAATGTGGTTTACATTTTACCATTACCAACCGTTCTCATAAAACCAGACCTTTTGCGTCTTTTGACAAGTTTGATTATCTACCCATTTTAGTGCTGACGAAATATAACAGATGAAACAAGTTAACTTGGCCATTGTTTGAGCAGAGGAATCAAAATCAAGACAATAGAATACTGATATTAACCTTGATATATTTTATGCAGTTAACACACAAAGACAAACTGGTCGTGTCGTAAATGGGTTATGGATTAACAGAGAGAAGTGCGTGTATAACTATAATCCTTCTACCCTTCCTTAAACCTTAAGCTTTCCGACGTCATGTAAACCAATACAGCGTTCAACCATGAAACGATACGCTGCCAAGTAAGATCTCTTTCATGTTGGTAACAGGATAAACAAAGGATTAATCCTACCTGGAAAATATAACCAAATTCTTACTCACCGTGCCAACTCTTCCTCTCGCTCTTCGATAAAGTCAGGTCCGACGGCCTATCAGCAAAGGGGGCAGAATATGAAGAAAGGGAAAAGTCAATTACAGTCGTCACCCAATGTTGCACTAAAGATATCGTTGGTTTTCTTATTTAAGTTATGAGGTTGGGTACAATAATTGTAAATCATTTGGAAAACCTACCCCAAATTAATTATAACGATCAAAATAGTTACATTTTGACGGCGTTTGAATGATTGAATTCAGTCCTGAGCACCTGGAGCAATAACATTAAAAAGCAAATTGTATGCATTTTTTTACTTTGTTTTTGTAATACAAATTATTTTTTAAATGCTCAGCACATGCAAATCAATACAACTATCACAAGCCAATTGCAGATTTATATGATCGACTTGTCAATATATCCATTATATTTCAACAGAGCTCACAATTCTACATTTCTTGAGCAAGGCAATAAATCTTGATGGCGTTAGTCGAATGTCGATTTGCTTTCCAGGGTTCATTAGTCATAACAATATGCGCAATGGTCCGAGTTTGGCAAATGACTCAAATTGAGTTTGACATCTTCGAAGGCTGCGTACTAATTTGTCTATGTAGTGACATGGTCGGTATACAGAAGGAGAAAGGTGATTGATCACCTGACTTGGCAAATGATTCCGCACCCCACCCTGATAAGAGACAATGATTTCATCCGACAACACAACTAGGTATGCACCCCACCCCAGGCCTGCCCCACCCCACAACTAACGATTACAAGGTCTTCATTTCGTCATCTACCCTGTGAGTGTGATAATATTGTAACCCATTAATTACGTGCTTTTCACCTGCCACTTTTTAAAAGTTTAGGCACATGCAATATTGATCAACACTCCACAATTCAATGTTTGCATGATTATGAAAAACACGTTAGATTTATAATTTGAGCAGGTACCTGTTTGACTTGAAAGGCGAGACCAGCCCGAATGGATTCAATGATGGCTGGTGTACCACCCTCTTCTCTTGCCTCTATGTCTTTCAGATAGTGATGCATCTTCCTTGACACCTGAAAAATGAGCACAGTCTCTCTTATTATATCGTCGGTTAAGGGTAAAGAGGGAGTTAACTCATAATTTATAAAACAGAGAGTTAACGCCTTTCTGGCCTGAACAAATTATATTCTTGTCGGATTGTCCTATTTATAATCCCGGAGTTACGAACTAATGTTTAAGTTTATTAAGACGTGAAATATAAGTAACATAAATTATATTAGACTTAAACATAATATTATATAATAAAAATAATTGTGCATTGATAATTATTTGTCAATCTCAAAAGCCGCCAGATTAATCCCTTTTTTAATGAGGTTTCAAGAACAATGACAAAATACTTACGTAATGGACAGTTCCTCCTCCCAGAGCATGAGGTACATTGTTAACGAACAACTTCTTCTTTGCGATCAGAATACCTGAATAAACAAGGAAATATACAGGTTAAGGTTTTTTATCTTTATTGCTTTTAACTATGATTATGGTTGAGAGAAAGGAAGAATGAATTATGAGATACGTCTTGAAATCCTAACATTCTAAGAGGTTCAAGAACTTATTGTGAGGAAAATTCATCACAAAGAAAATATAGACCTACTTGAAATCATCAAAATGTAAGTCAAGCCGAAATAATTATGTCGGTAAAATTCGAAAATTGACAATGACGAACCATGTAAGATCAGACAAGGAAAGTATTTGGCATTCTTTCAAATAAATCATTCTGTGCCTTCCAGATTATGTTTGTTATTTTGTTTCTTTCCTTTTCAACTAATCCGTAACCTAGTTGCACAAACCACTTCTTGAATGCATTACTCTTGATCCGTCAATGGGTTTGTGAGGAAATACACGAAAGTACGTGAATTCTGTATATGCCAGCCCTTAACTTGGACTGATGTCATGTCAAAAGAGCTACTATTGAGCTGGGGTAATTTAATATTTTGTTACTATTAGGAGAAATATACTCTTATGAGAATAATTTTGTTGTTAAATAATTATTTCATATTTATACCTGGTGTGCCGACTCCACCGACAAACTTGTGAGTGGAAACGAACACGGCATCTTTCGAACAATCCACTCCTTTCCTACAACAATTTAAAAGATAATCAAGAAGATAAGGAATAGAATTAGATCAAACCAAAATAACAAATTTCGACTATTTGCCTTATAAGCAGGGGTTAAGCTTAAAACAAAATATTTTTATATGTAAACTATGGTTTGGCATTAAATACAAGTGTCGAAGCATTTTATATCAAACTTGGTTATTCTTCTAATGACATTTTGTACAAATTATAAATCCATTTTTTGACCTGCATACTTTATACTATGTTCAAACAGAGCTAGTTTTAAAAAAAATGACACCACACATTTTACAGGTAATCTTTCAGTGGAAATATGGCATTTCGGGGGGTCAATTTCTAAAACGGCTCTGTAGGTGTTCCGCCTTCATATCAATTATCATTCGCTATGATAAGTTATATTTCTGATCATGTGAAAAACATTTGGCTAGAAGTTACACGTGACTAACAGTGAGATCATGGAGATTTATGAGCGATACTATACAGCTGTTTCATGCAGGGGCGTACGGCACTCTAACATTTTACAAAAAAAGAAGTGGGAATAATTCCCTCATGCAATGATTGAAATGTTAGTCGACTTACTCATAACCGACCGGATTCATGTCGATATCCAGATAAGGTGCTGCAAATTAATTAGATAGGGATAACAAGACATATGAGAATTAGCTACTGTGTTTTGATTGTACATGAACAAAATTGCACTCTATTTTTCATTCCACGAACCCAAACATAACCCACTATTACCTCATATTCAGTCAACATGAACTGTATGGTTTAATGAAGCGATTGGTATCCAACCTTATTCAAAGATAAGCCCATCTCTTAGTCTATATTTTCTCCACCAATAAATTAAAATTACACATATCTCCAATACATTTCATATTTACAACAATATAGAACACAATAAACGGGAGCGCCAGGAGTGTCAAGTCTGACAGACATGAGCGCTATACAAGAACCCACTATTATAATTATTATTATTGATATGAACTTGGGTAGAGAAGTATATACTTGGATATAATAGTTCTTGGTTGGATATATACCTGCCGTGGCGTAGTCCCAGAAGGAGAGGGCGTTGTACCGGTGGAGTAAAGCAGAGACAGCATTGGTATCTGTGATGATGCCTGTAACATTGGACGCTGCTGAGAAACATCCTAACACATGTTCGTGTGTCTGTGTAAATATCTGGTGGTTAAATCACAGAAATACCGAACAATAATTTCAATTGTCGCATGAGTGTAGTGGGACAAGTTTCAAGTTTGTTGCCAGAACTTGTAATAGCTTTCAGTTGGTAACAATCACTCAAAACATGGGTCTCAATAACATTTCCAGAATATTCATGAGAATTGCCTGGGGAGAAGAAATGTATACCTTGCAATCGCTACATTACGACATATTTATATATAGAACACAGTAATTAAGGCAGAAGAAATGTACATAATATATTTCATATTATTGAGGTTTCACCCCATAGTCCACGAGGTGTAACCAAATACGAACAAATACTGCCGTATCATGGTTTGTTCACAATCAGCTGACATGTATGCTTATTATTGAGTGTCCTGAATGTGGTATTTTGTCATAGAAAGAGAAACTTCTCAACTAAAACAGTTGGGTTCAAACCGATTATAATTCCCATGATAATATCCTTTTTGTAGATGAATGAACGGCGTGATTTCATGCTCAATGTACCTCTGATGACTACTCAATATATGATTTTATATGCCGAATATGTTAATCACCATCTGCAAATTAAACATCGACTTTTGAAACCAGTCGTCCAAAACGTAAATATACACCCACAGTTTAAACAAAAGTGTACTATATATAAAGCGATTATTCATGCTGCCTTTATTAACTTTCTGGTCAATAACACATTTAATTGCAGATCAAACGTCATACATCGTGTGTGTCTATATAATAATAAAGTACCATTGTAGTTTTAAAAATGTTATTGAATTTTTTAACGACGAGAGGCAGAGGAAAAGGTAAAGAGAGAAATGAGGATGAAAAGTCACTGAATCTCATTATTGTAAATTATAATTTTGATTAATGAACTAAAATCAAAAGCAAATTTTAACCTGACTCAGCTATCTATCTGTTCTGTAGCTTATCAGTGGATTATTTCCCATTCTCTCTATTTTTTGTTGAGTCAGCATCGACCCTAAAGCGATGTAAGATCGTAAATCAATTCCTATCTTTCTCACTTGAAGCCCTATCTGCTTTGATAATACCTGACAGATTTCGTTCTTAACACGTGCTAGCTTTTCATTTTGCCTCCCCTTTCCGTCTGTGATGACACCCGTTTCCCTCTCACACTCAACCTCGCTATTCATTCAGAATTCAATCCAGACCGTTCGTTTCGCCATCCACATTGTGATAAAGTACAGCTCAATTTTCATACTCGACTGAGAATATCATGGCCTAATCCAGGTCCGATTTAACCCTTGCAAGTCATGCAGGGAATGACCCCTGTCATCATGGAGACACTTCGCAATCAATATGGTAACAATATTTAGAAATATCATGTTTGTTTACCACGCGTACATTTACATAGCAAGTTTCAATTACACAAGCATCGCATTTAATTAGTTCTTCTTCAAACCTAAAGAATGCGATGCATCAGATGGACACAGATTGCTAAGCAACACGGATGGCTTTTGTATAATGTCACTTACTTTTAATTTAGTCTCAATGTCATCCAGATCAACAAGTCCTTCTGTCGTCTGCTGAACTCTCACGACCTGTAAGACAAATCAAATCAATAACATGTTTAATACGTCTGGAATGCAAACCTGTTTTTTTCATAATCATTATTAAAATTGTTAAGTGGTTGATACTTATACTTCAAGATAACAATTCAAGATAACAATTGATTTTAGTGTCCTTACATTCATACTTATCGTAACATCCCTTATAATTTTAATGAGACACAAGAGACAAAATAACGAACTCATGTAACCAACGAGGAAACAAACATACTAGGAGAAGACAATGAGTAATATTCAGTTGCCATGGAAACTCTAGGGTTTATAGAGCTGTCAATCTTCTGCAACAGTTGCGTGGTGATGATCATTAGACAAATTGCGGATGACAAATACGATGTAAACTGAATTTGTGAGACGGGGAAAGGGTATACAGGGCATCTAGGATAGATAGTTTGAGCTGACACATCATGCAGTATAGGTGACCCAGTAAGATGACCGCTAACTGTTCCTTGCTATAAAAAGATTGGTAACTCTGTTATGAGACCAAAATGCCTCTTATCATGTCTCTCGTCTACTCAGTGGAATTATTTAAAAAAAAATACATTTCATGTATTAATGAATCAAGAAATGGCAGTCTATCACGCATGCAAGGGAATTGTGTAAGATAACGAAGATCATGTTTAGCTGTCATTACAATTCAAAAACACTAATTTTGGACATAAAATTAATGAATGCTTTTCTCTGACGCCATAGACAAATGTTGCCATAGCAAAGGAAAAAAAATGACGTCATAAAAAGGGAATGTGCATACAATTCGCCCCATCTGCAAAAGAACTTGCTCAACTGTCAGAATATATAGTGTATTTGTCAATACAACTAAATTCATATTATCACAACGGTGGTAATAAAAAAATTAAACATCTAAATCATTCCATCATATTTTCTACTCGGCCTTTATTAGATTCTAAGAGCACTTCACAACTTCATTGTGTTCTGTAATAGCTGGTTTGCGAGTAAACTTTTATATCGTTGAAACAAATGCATGTGAAGTTACTATATTTTCATTTGCCCGACTCTATACGGAATAACAATCAAATCTGTCATAATTTCCTTGACAACAAGATATGTATTTTAGCAGTCTCTTTGTGTTATTGTTTGAGGGTGGACATGCATGATCTATAGACGGTGAAGTAGAAAATTAGGCCAAAGATGGATGGGAACTTTTGTACCATAGACATGCACTCTCTAACCACAAACAAAATCTAATGACGCTTAATACACGATCATCATAACTATCCCCCCTCTATTTTATAATTCATATAAAAGCAAATGAAAACCACAGAATTCAAAGCCGCAGAAAACAAGAGGGGAATCTGTTATTGGCAACTGCTATCATAGAAAACAGTGTCGTTGATATTGTATGGAATGATGCAAATGCTTCATAATTTGAACAAATGCCGTGGATGCTAAACCGCTGCAAAAACAATACATGCAATGAATGAAAAAAAAAATGATCCCGAGTAATTAATACAACATGCAGTATATGTTTATTAGTCTATTGTTCAGCTGTTTTTAAACATTTAAATTTTAAGGCATTTCTTAAAGAAGCGCTGACTCAGGAAACTCTTTCTATAAATAATTATTTTTTAAAAACTGATTGAAGAAGAAGTTGAGTAACAATTTGACAGAGTTGACATGGTAGAAACCCATTATTTATACACTCATAATCAACTATAGAGAAGATGAGAGTCTGTGATTAAGACTATTATAGAATCAAGTGGGCCATTGAAAGTGAATACGGCATGTAGTACATTGTTAACCTTGGCGCCACGCGAACCCCGTTCCTTTGTCAAGGCCATTCACGCTTCAATTTGCCTATCTCTACAAATTAATTTCCCCTTCATTTATTCCATTCTACCGCAGATGACGTATACATCATAATGTACATAGAAATATTTGTTTTCACCTAATTTTTCTTTGTGTGTTCTCTATGAGAGGCATAGAGCTCGAGTCAAGAGGAACATGCCTCTCAATCGAATGGCGTTAGAAAAAGGGGGAAAGGGCGGAGAAAAGTGGAAGGGGGGGAAAATGAACGTGAAAATTGATCCTCTACCGTGCCCTCCCCTCACTTGATGACATTATTTCTCTTGCATTTGATCTGAGACCAGTGCCCCTCCCCTACCATGACACTAGTGCCCCCCTCACTATAGCTAGGCCTACGCTACGCCAATATTCACTTGGCCTCTAATAAACCGGAGTAAGGGTCATGGACAATGATAACCTGTAAGATGACCGCCCCCCTCCACCACCATCCCATCTTATCAAATGTTACTTCGTTACGCCACATACATGGAATTATTATAAAGCTTTAGCTATATTATCTGTTAACAGTATAACTCATAATGATTCCGAGCCGGTATTAACGATGGTGCAGAATAATGACCATCAGTCATACAGACGCGACCAATGAACCTAAAAGGTGCTCATCTTAAAAGCAAAATAGGTCATCGAGACCTTGGACTTCAAGCGGTATCATGAATGATTACGTAGACCAATCTTTAGTGGTGTGTGGCGACATACTCTTTCACTTTCCAATTGTTTTGTTTTAAGGTCAAATGATTGTGATGAGATTAATCATGGAGGTTGGATGAAAACATCCCGCATGATGTAATATGAAAGTTCAAGAGTGAACCTCGTTGTTATTTTGGAGCGAATCTAGTCCAAAACAACTTCCGTGTCCAGGACTTCTTTCTCGTCTTTTGATTATCCACCAACTATAACGTCTATGCACGTAATAAACGCTGGCTAAAGAACGATAACATTCGGAAGTGTTTTCCACATTGGCCGTGAAATTTACATTGAGAGGTCACAGACTTGAAACGATATCTAATATCTGTTGAAACTATCTACAGTATTATTGTCGCGGTGCGATGTTTTATCCGCATGGCCTTGTATGTGCAAAAATGCGATTAGCATTGTATCTGTCGCAACAATCATGAGTTTGTAAATACATTTACGAGAAATAAGGATTGAATTGCTTGCCAGTTTTCTGAACATAAAAGGAAATTTGATATTGTAACTTGTTTGTTTATTTATTTGTTCGATTGTTTACGACAGAAATCCCAAGAGTTCATATTGAAAGAACGTTAGATGAGGAGACTACCGTCCGTATCAGAGCAATCCATTCATCTCTCATGCAAGATGACGGCTTTTAATCTTAATTAGAATTTGCAGCAAATTAAACACCGGCAGCCAATTGAGGCGTAATTAATTCCCCTTTTCAATTTCCCATTTCCGCACGGAAAACGTAACAGTGCGTGGCAATTCCTAATAATCCAATACAAGATTTTTTCCCCTCTCATTCCATTTCTGATCAATATGCAACGGGCACACAACATATAACATCCAGATATAGTGTTCAAGTTCTTTGGCAAGCCAAGGCAAGAAAAGGAAATCGCAAATTTATGCCTCCATCAAAAGCAATAATATTAAGGAAGGCTTCTCACTGTAGCTTGATGTGACATTTTCATTATGAATAGATCCGCCGTTTGAATCAGATATTGATCAACCTTTCACTCAGCTTCATATCTGCCTTTGGTAGTCCACTCATGTTCTAGTTTAATCAATGTTTTTAATTATTTACATCCAATGTTTCTGTCTGGCAACGCTATACAATAATTTCCAAGAAGAATCTTGAAAACTGTTTAACTGCTATACACCACGCATGACAAATATATATATACAAGTAAACATTTTCTTACCTGTGCTCCGATTTCTTTCCAGGGCAGGATATTGGAATGGTGTTCAAATGGCCCAACCAGTACTACCTGAAGAAGAAAAAAAAAAATCACAATTCAAAATGTGATATCATCAATAACAGTATTTTCAATCAAAGAATGATCACATCACATTGGAAAGTTTGAGAACATGGTTAGGAACCGATTTTTTTTGGTTTAAACATTAATTCCCATCTGCATGCAATTATAACAAAATGAGCATGCTTCATCTTGTCAAAATGTCCTATTTTATCTAAGGTCATGATGTCTGTTTAAATCGTCACACGATATGGATTAATAGCGGCATGTGAGTTTTTTTTAAAATCCATCCATCAGAAAAAAACTGAAGATTAAAGAAAGGGTCAAAAGTTTGCAGACAGTCAGGAGAGTTTTTGTGAAAGTAAAGACCCTGTATCGGACGACACATAGAGTGCGGAAAGCTTCAACTTCAATATCAAAATACATCTGGACTTGATCCTGCGATCATTTGACGGAAAGCCCCCCTTTCCTGTTCAAACAAATGGAATTAATGCCATTGAGTACAACAAGGCAAATCTTTCAAATTGCATCAGCAGTTGTCAAATCATCGCGTTTTTGTCTCATATCTTTGTCATTGCATTCAAACAAAATATTGTCACAGAAATTCTACAGTCCAAATGACAGGGAATACTAAATAACAGATTGTATAATAAGAGGATAATCAATATACCTTGCATACAAAGAGATAATACGAAAACAATTAGGCCAATACCACAAGGGATGACGAAATAGATAGACAAAGCTCTATCTCATTTCAACACACTTACAAGTACGACTATTAAGTACATGTGACCTTTGTTTGAAAGCTGTTTGTCAACAGCTCATTTCAACAACCAATCTCTTCCTTCAAATCATCTTACAGCTTCATCATCATGATACTTTTTTCCTAGAATTTGTTCTCGTTATTCTCTCTCTATCATGACCTACATTATCTAAGTACATGTATATCCATGACAAATCAGTTGCATGATCTTTCCTGCTTAAATAGAGTAATTACATATAATATTAATGTTATACAAATGTTTTTAGAAATGTGGTTTCATTGACAGCATGCTTCTCCATCTCGTCAATTATTTTATGTGCAAGTATTCATTGAAAAACAAAGAATACTGTTTGCCTTGCCAGTAATTTGATGGAGGATTCTGTCCCATTAAAGTGCATTTCCTATGGTAATCGTTGCTCACTGTCACTCGGGTTGGTGAACTATTTTGGGTCTAATTAGAGCAACTTGCACTTGCTAGTATCATAATGGAAACAGGAAGCGGTTGTATAGCCAGGACATGAAAATCAATCTTCTTCTCGTTACCAAATTATATTCGAGCATAATCATGATAATGTGAAAGTAATCTCCGGCAAAGTGTCCCTTTTTAGGCCTGAAGGGGGTGATCAACGATTCATGGAAGGTTATCACGTTGGTTCATAGTTATTCACATCTGATATTCTATCATTTCTATAAATCACCAATTAAAAGATAATTATGTATAAAGGATTTGGAAGAGAAAGAATGAGAGGATAATGGCATGTCACAATATTAAACACCCCTCCGTACTGTCATCCTGTATTTATTTCCTTTATTAAACCATCGTTTTGGTATATATACACAAGAGAAGTAAAACATAATTTATGTGCGAAGTGAAAGGTATTAAATAAAGAATCTGAACGTACTGTATTTCTTGCTCGTTCTCCTTGCATCTCCATAACATTGATGAGTTTATGAATTGCTCCTGTCGATCCGCTGCCTGTGAATATAAGAGCGTCCTCTTCTCCACAATTTGTGCATTGTTTGATGATTTCTCTGAAAATAAAGGAAGGGGGGAAACAAATCATTCCTAGCGAAGATGCCACAATATGAAATGCAAGGTCTTTTTTTCTTTTGAACGTAATAGCGGTTACGACTTCTCTCGCGATTCTCTCATTTCTCATGACCCATTTCGGAGAGACATGATGGTTTTTCCCAATGTTACATGCATAATACAAATCTATTTCAATACATAATTGCGTGACAATGGTAATTATAATTGATGTGTACGTTATTCCATGCATACAATTCTCCCCAATTTAGATGCCTGTGTATCTCTACACTATGAACTATACACATGCTCTGAACTTCTGCTCATATCCATCATTTTCGTGGCTTAACCACAGGTAAATACCGGCACTATGTTTCGGCGTTTTTCTTTCATCTTTGACAAAACACGGATGACAAATGGGCTTTAGAATGTATATAATGGATGTGTGCATCAGTCTGTATCGTTGATTCATGAGTAGTAAAGAGTTGTCGATTCATGTCACAGGCATCAGAACATGAGTGGTAACCTGCCGCACACACATGTCAAATGTCTAAATACATTCTTCATCTATCGTTCTCCCACAACTCCACGTTTTTCTCTCGACCACATGCAGTCACAACACAAAGGGCCTTGAGACGCACAAGGTTAATAACGGGATCGGAAAAAAGCGCGCGTTTTCAGATCGGACGAGCTGCAAGTGACACCAGATTCCACTGGAGTTTTATAAATAGTTTATTCATCAGATAGAGAAGGGGACGAGGAGAGGGGGAAGTTATGAAACCTTTTTGGGCGCTGTATGACCTTTTTGTTTTTACTCCCCCAAGTTACCGTTTCACATTTTGAACATGGCGGAGCAGCTGTTTTTGACTGGTAAGTCCCCTTAGGTCGACGGTGGTTACAAAGAGCTCAAGTTGTCGAATGAGTCAGCAGCATCAGTCCCCAACACACCCGGTATTGCCACCCGGCTGGTCCAGGCTATTTGGCCCCCGATCAACCACCGTACCTTAGCTTTCCCCACCCCTTTTTCAGGTACAGCATGCATGAGCCACATGAACTTCGACAGGTCTCCATGGTATGTTTTCAAAACCTTACTCTCAGTCATCCTTAGTTACCCTTTCTTGCCAAGATTTTTTTTTCTTTTCGCTTGCAAGAGAACTTCTCAAGAAATTGTAATTTGTCAAACTACCATTAATGTAGATAGTCGGCCCAACCTATGAACCTAGTAATGTACTATATTTTTTTACCGAATTGTGACATTTGCATATACCTACTCATTTGGTTAGAATACACTGTTCACTTAATGGGGGGGGGGGGGGGGGTACTTTTATCGACCCCACCCTACCTGCTTCTATACTACGGAACAACTCATCGAACATAATTGTGATTTGTAATGATGATTGTACTCGGAGATCAACGTACTGGGTGGTCTTTCGTACAACTTGTTAGTCCAGCTGGTTAAAGGGACTTTGCAATGTGGATATTATCATAATTACAATATTATTGCTTTGTTATATTAGGAGAAAAAGCTGTTAATATCATTCGAGGTATTATTAAAAACGAGTGACGAGATAATGACACTGTGACCGCTACATTCAGTTGTAAGAAAGACGCTCATAACATTATGTGTCAGTTCTTGACAATGTACAAGGTTTGGCCCGCTGTATTCTGCAGATGAACACGATACAAGATTCTGCCGTCAGAACTTCTTAAAAGTCCTATAACAGCTTCCGAAAGGCAGGACTACTATACTGTATATCACTTCATATAAAAACCTAAAAGTAAAAATCCAGATATTATACTTGCAGAAATTTGACGAGGTGAAGGTTGGAATGTGTGTGTGTGTGTGTGCGCGCGCGTGTGCGTGTGTGGGCCGGAGGTGAAGTTATCAAGATGATACTGACCAGACATTATTAGCAAATGTTATGCTTACTATTTTTTGGTATCGGTAAACATGCTATATATTCACGCAACTTACAACGTATTGCCTTTCGTGAAACAAAGATCATACAGTGTATTTATTCAATCTATAACCTGATGAAAATTAATCAATAAATGACACTTCGTCGTATCGGGAAAATTACAAATCATTGTATTCCCATAATTATGTGCGTTTGGATAAGGTCCCACAGGGCGTGGCCAATATAATTCATTTCCGCTTTCGTGTAATACCCCTAACACAAATTAACGGCAGCACCTGACCATTGTTAAATAGTAGCAAAAAATATATGCCTGTTCCATTTTTGGAAAGACAACTTAGAGAGACAGCTGACACAACCGAAAAGCGATCTAAGTGGCGATGTATCATTCCAAATATTTTGCCATACATGTATGTATGATTTCTAAGTCCATCGATTTCATACACTGAATTTACTTTTAGAAACTGAAGAGAGAGATTCAGAATTAACCAACTCTCTTCATGGTCAGAGGAGATTCTTCACATTTATGCTATGAAATTAAATTATGTACTCACCTCGATTCATGTCTGAATCTTGTTGTCTGTTTAGATGTGATGGTAGTAGTGGTGTGGGTATTGGCGTAGAATGGATAGACGTTATCAGCTAGAAATTTCTCAATGAATCTCAGTGGTCTGTATTCAAAACAAAAAATGACATTCATGAATAAATAGGTCAAAACAGAAGTGAGAGTCATACGCAAAAATAGATTAATTGATAATATCGACCAAAGTCAACCTCCTCGAAATAATGAGAAATAATGAAAAGGGATGTTTGATATCTGAGTGACGTACGAGAGGTATACAGCATGAGGTTGTATTTCTATCATCATAAAATTGATTATACAATATACATAATTTTTATAGGTTATTGTTCTTCTTTTAGAATACTTGAATGTTATTCAAATTGATTTAGCAACATAAGAACCCCATCGGTTTTGCAATCTATTAGTACATAGTCATTGTGTTAACTAACAAATAAAGATGAAACGTATTCAACAGACAAATACACTTACTTTCCTGATGCAGTATAGTCGCAGTAGACAACTGTTGAATAAAAGAGAAAAAAGGAATATAAGTTTTATACCAAATCCATAGCATTTTCGGTTATTTGGATTCATCTATTACTTTGTAAAGAATGCACGATATCACCTTTTTGAGAGTTAAAACCCCCAAAAAATCCTTCATTTTATAAGCATGACTGATAAACATCCAACCCAAATACATGATTTTGACTGACCCATGAGATGCTCCCTCCCTATATTCCGAATATCAATGTTTTTTCTCTCTCATAGCATACCAGCACCAAACGGCATGGCAATAAAGCAGTCTCATCACATGCTTAGACTTCCTTCAGAAGTCACCGCTTGCGTCTTTACATCTCACAGTTAATTATTTACATAAGATGATAATGTTTAATAATCACTAATAATAATACCACATTATGCTCATTGCAAAAGTGTAAGCTTTAGCTTCAAGAGGTCTTTGCCTTTCTATACAGTGCAAATAGATATATACATTTATCATGAATTAAATGAATATATAATAAGTGTCTCGTCAAAATGAACCACGAGATAATTACACTGGCTCTTGGCACTGCGATATGTCTATCCTATAGATCCTAATCTTCAATCTACATTTTTAACGTCTAGACAAGGATCGTTTCTGGAGCGATAGTACAGTGACCTTGTCCTGGATTTCTGTCCTCATAATGTTTGATTGGATGATGCTGTTGTTCATTCACACACTGTTTGATTATGTTAGAGATCAGCGAAGGCTTACAGTGACGAGACCAAAGCCGATTACATGATTGTGGTCAGCCATGATTGAGTGTATAAAGAAGACAAATGTTTTATTTTTTTCATTCTTTTATTTTCTATTTTGTTCTTTCGAGTGACAGAAAGTGATTGAGCAATAAAATATATCACGTGGTAAGAACATGGCTGGCACGATGAACCTCCAGTTTAGATTACTTTCGAAGTGCTATACACGTCCCGTATCACATCCGTTGTCCCAACGATTAAAATTGCTCTCTTACGACTCGTTATGTAACTCAGGCTCCTGGATGCGGTGACGTAATCACTGACTCGTAGTCTAAAAATCATATAACTATTTGCTTTGCTGATATTACATGTAGCTAAAAAAAACACCTTTCCGAGTCTGAAAAGTTGCATATTGCATTGAACCAAACAAAACCATCAAAAGGCACTTCAACTTGCATGATTAGTCTGAAATATGACTACAGGTATATATTTCTCCCAGGTCAGTACAGACAGAGAGATCGAGCGTAACAACAACATCATCTCCCTAGGAATAGGAATATTAACGCCAATTTCAGCTTAGGGTTCATCAGATATTAAAAAAGTGGGCCAGATTGATTCCAAAAATGATTTCTATCAGAGGCTTATCAAACCAACTATAATATGACACGAGGTTTCAACAAATATAGTTTTCAACAAAAAAACATAAAATGGTTCTGTGAGTAAGACCAGACGGTCCGATGTGACCTTATTTGCGTACACTTTTCACTATTCAATTATCCAGGTTTATTCTTTGAAAGATGTCTGGGGTTCGTCGTGCGACGATTATGTAATGACCTGATCTCAGTGCAGGCAGACTAGCCAGACAGTATCAAGGTGAGACAAACATTAAAGCTGTGATCCAACAACGATATGGCTTCTGTATTGCCGCATATACATGACTTGTATAGGCATGATTAAAATCATATCAAAATGTAAAAACACTTTAATATGGGGTGAGTTAAAGAGACCAAAGTGCACAAAATGCGCCTGTTTAATACTGAAACCATTATTTTTGAAAATGAAACTGCTGTCACTGCACTGAGTAAAAATCTTCTTGTTTGTGTGGTTTATACCAACAAATTAGAGAGCAATAATAAACAGAACAAGTTGACTATTATGGCATCATAAACATATGCCGGATCGTAAAGGATATATAATTAACAATTATTTCGTTCATGTGTAGGCCTACGTCTAGGCCTATTCTAGATATACCAAGTACCACGTGAGTGAAATTTAATTCATAGACAGATGAAAAATACGTTGCATGCTTCCTTTAAAATTGGCGTCTAATGTTAGACAATATCCGTGCTATTAAGACTGTCTGGAAGCTTAGTCTGTATGTGTGATAGGGTTTTGGATAACTTTATGGATGACCCGAGGGGGACTCTAATTATAGGTGCTGCATTTTGTATTGACAGTACAGAATGGTTTTTAGCGAGGGCCCCGGTCTCCAGGGTCCGATGATTGTTATAAACCTTTTTATATCAAATGGTAGCCCTAAAATGTTCCTTGGACAAACATTTCTTTAAATCTATTGTGAATTATTCGAGAGATAGAGCCTACACCATTGAGCAGAAATGAATTGGAGATTGGCGAGAGGTAATATCTGATGTATAGCTCTCTTAAGCTCTATGACAAGGAATAGCCATTAGACCAAGATTAATCTAGCGGTAAAAGATCAGTAGGAGCAAAGTATGTGCATTAAAACATAATATTTCAAAATCCAATCGTAAGAAAGGCTTCTAAATCTTCTTCCAAACTACAACCATGCAATGCGTATATGCAACAACCTCGATTACAAATGACTTTAAATTTCGTTTACAAATGAATTTAATTTCTCTATTTTCCACTTTTGGAATTAAGACTCTTCAAGCAGTTTTTCTTCTTCAGAAGAAGTCAGTTTCTAAAGGGTTAAACGAGGTAGAATAAGGCTTACTTATGACATGTGAGGGGTTGCGTCGGATTTGTAGGTGGAAACGCTGGAAATGTATTAAGATCAAATCATTCATCGTGTTGCATTATGACTGTCATGGCTGACGAATACTGTTTGACAACTTGCTTGAAAAGCAAAAAAAGACGGCCCAAGATGGGGGAAACGTATATTTTGTGACCAATATGGCTATCTTGCTAAAGCGATCTCAATTTGTTTGTGAATATAAGTTTTCATTTGCGGTGTGGTGTATTTGCGCTACTGTATGATGTGATCTTGCTAGCCATGTTTACTCAATGTGATGTTTGCCCGTGTTCTTGACCTCATGTTAGCTGCTTCACCGCAACACAGGTTGGGTATTTAGATTCAGGGGGCTCAATTTTACACCACCGTGCTCTCTCTCTCTCTCTCTCTCTCTCTCTCTCTCTATACTACTTGATAGGATTGGCATTTTGTGTGACGCGTGGATGATGAAAGGTTCGACAATATTTTTGAGAATGAAAGAGTCGAATGTGGGCAAAGATAGATACGTTATCAAATAGAGCAATCAATTCATGTTTTCCTTTTATGATGATTGATTGATTGATTCGAATTTATTCCATTTCATATCAATTATTTCCACAATAAAGAACATAGTTGACAAAGTAAGTTCAATATTATAAAATGAAACGGGAACCTGCTGGAAAGCATAGCTTGTTTTTGTGTAGGTTCCCAATAATGCTTGCTCCGCCCAGAGATCTAAATCACGAAAATGATCTAACTAACTAAGAAAAATGTACCAGATGATTTTTTTTTTGTGTAGAACTGTTATCCTCAATATCACATATACTTTTTTTTCTTCAAATAATTCCTTTTAAATTCAAAAGACATTGATTTCACTTTTCTTTCTGTCTATGATGTTGGATACATAAACTGTACTATACATCCTTTCTTATTATGAAAATCGGGAGTTTGTGGAAATTCATCGTAATTAAAAGGGTATGTTGTGTACGCTGAAAGAACAGTTGTTGAGATCATGTCAATCATCGTATTCCGCAAATCAATAACAAATCAAACAAACAAATTTATAAGAGGGAAAATCTCAGAGATTTCCGGAATGGGAGTACACAGAGTGAGAGGGAGAGAGAGAAAGAGAGAGAGAGAGAGAGTATGTGTATGTGCGTTAGAGAGAAAGAAAAGGAGAAAGAGACACGGAGAAACATATGGAAAACCTTGAGCGGAGATATGAAATATATACACGTAGGCCTATGTACATGAAAGAGGTTTAACAAAAGTTTTGCCAGAAATTATAAAAAAAATAATTAAAAGACATAATGCAGTGAAAAGGAAACCAATTGGCCAAACAGAACAAATAGACACATGTTAGATCTGTCTTTTTTTACTCTTTCAATTTTTTCATCGCAGCAAGAATATAGGCGTTAAAAGAAGTAAGACAAAAAAATTCGGACAAAGATTTAATCACTGTGTTAATTATGGACAATCATCAATCTATCTGCTATAATTACTCTCATTCTTGTTACATTTCTCATGACCACGCTATCTCGACGATATTAAAACCCAAGTTGAACTACCAATTAACACATGAAATAAAATAGAATAAGTCTAGTCATTCTCAATGGCTGCACAACGGTATACAGTAAGAGGACACCTCACGGCGTTTGGCAGTAGCACAAAAATGAAACACTATCTAATTAGGAAATGTGCAAAGCGTTAGATTAGCCAACGCTTATTGCTAAACGAGCACTTCATATTGCCAATTTACCCGAACGAGAAAGAAAATATCTTCAAAGACAAGAAGCATATACTATTCTAGACAAGAGTGCAAATGCAAATCTGTATAGGCCTTCATGGTAGACATATTCTTTGGTTGCCCTAGAAAAAATCCTATTATAATTTTCATTTTGTCCTATTTATGTTGACCGTCACGTCAAACGTATCACCACATGGAGAAAAGAAAATGCATAGCTGATATATCAATATGTTCAATGAATTTTAAATGTTAACACAAATTCAAAACTGAGTGTACAAAATGTAGTATAAATGAATAATCTGCTACCTGTACGCAAAACCTCGGCAACCTCTGATATGTCTGGGATTTATTTCACATTACATCTTAAAACCAAGAAACATTGAATATCAGAAGAAATTGTTTTCTTCAGCGTTACTCTTTAATTTAATTCATTCTTCTTCGTGAAAGCAGACATAGGAGATGTAAAACACTTCTAAAAAAACTACCAAACTATAAAACAAATATCAGTCAATCATTTTCCTTGCACAATACTTTCGTATCACCATCCCTGAGGAAAGTATTAGTATCAAAATCAAAAATCAAAAATATGTTGGCATCCTTAAAATCTCAATCTTGACAATGGACTTACCTTGTTTTTCTCCAAAAGGTCCTGTAAACGTGGAATCTCCACCAATAACATTATCACTGATATGCTGCAGGAGAGTCTGTCGATCGTCGGCCAGCAGCATCTCTGCTCCTGTAGCAGCTTGCTGATGAGGGGTATGCTCAGGCAGCATCTTGCTGAATCTGATCACCACGATCAAGCGAAGGATAATATCCGAAAAATGAGTTGATGCAAAATCAGACGTCAGACTGTGTCTATATTCTCTCCAAGATGATGACTGAAAGCGAGGAGACAAATGGATGATACTGAAATCCGAGCAAGCAACAACCTGAATCTCGACTTCTTCTCAATGACAGGTTCGAGTTCAACGTGTGCGGGAGTCCTTGAATGGGGAGCTTGATATCACTGCGAATTCCCTGTCGGAGATCAGTTGCGTGATTGACGGTAGGTAACACCTCTTCTACCGATCCTCACATGGAAGCTCCAATATATAGCAAACTCACATCGCACGTCGATCGCTCCACCGCCACAAAAACGGACTCGTCCATTATCAGGACAGGGGTTTCGTCAGAGATGATATAATGTTGTCTTCTTTCATAATACTAATTGGGGTTTTCTGTATTTCATTCATATCAGATTGGTGTCTCATATAAAAAGGTGTGGAGGTTGATTGATTGTGGTATTATTAAATGATGTACATGGCGTAGACAGAAATGATTTCGTGGAAACCATAACTTTTCTAGAGTCGAATTTCAGTACCTGCAGCGAAATTCAGATGCCGATTCCTCTTCTCTACAATCACATTCTCTGCAATGTATTCTACATTAGTATCTTCTAATCTTAAATTACTCTAAGAAATTGATCTGGTGACATTTCGTTTGAAACAAAAATTTGACCTAGATATAAAGTCCTGCTCAAATAGACTTTTTATACCCACTTATGTTTGTTCTGTCGAATTTATTTTTTCCCTCTCTCTCCCAGACTTATTACAACAAGGTAAAGAGAAAAGGTCGGATGAATCTCGGTGCTTTCTGTGAAGTGTAACTCTCTGGTGTATTCACAGTGGACGATCTCAGTTTGATTTGCTACTGGCATTCTGATAAATCGAAGTACCTTAGTATTCTTCAGACTATATTATTGTTTTGAAGTTTTCCGAGGCATTAGTAGGAAATGCATCATAAACACAAAAATGTATTTACGGAAGTTTGTGCAGGTTCGAGTAGAGTTGGATTTGTTTTGTTTTGTTAGTGCTTACGGCACTAGAACAACCCACGTATACAGTCATTTAATTTCTTTATATTCTTCTTAAACGGGGAATAGAAAAGAAGGCTCCTCGAAAGTAGAATGCCTGAAATAGATGTGTAGTCATGGTAACGTACATAATTTTCAGTAGTAAACATTGTTTTTATGTCAAGTAGTTCTTTCAAATTCGACGCTTAGGTGCGCATATTGATTGGAAAGCTCCAGTATACTTATGATTAGCTTTTAAAAAAAAGAAGATATCATTAAATAGTTCCCTCATGTTGAATTTTGCGTTTAGTTTAAGAAGTTCTAAGCGTTGAAATAGTGCAATATTATGTGATGATATGAAATATAGAAATTGAGGTATTTACTTGGGGTGATCCATTTACGGAAAGATATTTTAAGCTTTATACAATGACCAATGCCTTAAAACCTATAATCCCCCAAAGAGAGAAGCTATGATCACTTTGATAGCGAATCAGCCGTGAGCCCCTTTTTCTGGGGGGGGGGGGCAATTTCAACACTTATTTTAAAATATAGGTTTACCAAAAAAGAAGTTATTTGACAATACATTCCACTCAGATACTAGGTAAGTTGGTTTGATAGTCTAGAAGTCGAACCATTTTATTTTTTATTAACATGATGTGCTTACCAAATGACCAAAACTCCTTGGTTTTACAGAAAAAAAGAAAAAAACGAAATAAGGAGGGAGAGAGGGAGAGAGAGAAGAGAGAGAGAGAGAGAGAGAGAGAGAGAGAAAGCATTAGAGAAAAAGTAGAAGAAGAAGAATAAAATGGAATAAAACATTCGAAGATTAATGAAATCGAATTAAGCTACAGATTTGAAGCTTAGATGCAAGATGTAAACACGTCTATGATCAATGAAGCATTAACGTTACATAACAAGGTCAATATGTTGGTAATGTGACGTCACATGCATGCACAATGTACGATATCGCTTGTTGTTGTTTACATTCCGCTATTTGTTGTTGTTCTTCTCGGTGGTGGTTGAGGCAAGTAAATACAAAATCTCGGCCTTGGCAGTGCGACCCTGGTCCGGTTAAAAGTATGGTGTTTGAGGAGAAGATTTGTAAGACAAATCTTATGACACCCATTAAAAGTGGATAACAGCCCCCCCCCCCCCCTCTACTCCTCTCTCTCTCTCTCTCTCTCTCTCTCTCTCTTCCCCCTCTCTCTCTCTTTTATCTCTCTCTGTCTTGCTGTCTATCTGCTGTTGTCTCGCATTGAATTTTGTTCTCATTAGTAGACTATCATCGGGCCGTTGGAGTGGATAGCCTAAGATGGAGAAGGATTCTTCTCGCCGACTTCTAGCCATGCAGACTCTAAACCATAAAAAAAGCGTACTATATGGAGGGCAGAAGGGACGGGGTGGGTGGGATGAATCTCCCTCCCCAGACTTGCAACAAAACGGAGCAAACGAACAAAAATATTGTCAGCGCTGTTTGTAAGCTACGGAACCGGATTACAATTCTATAATCAAAGCAATAACGAGTTTTCAACTTATTTAATCCATCCATGATCACATATTCATGACTTTTCTAAACTTGGTGTGGCATTTACACTGTTAGAACAAGTATTACAATTTTTAATCAAGTTGGTTAAAATTGTAATCAACCACGGATTACCAGGTGAATCACACAATCGTTGGTTAAACTTTAACCAACAGGCCTGTTGATTAAAATTTAACCTGTGGTTGATTAACAATTTTAATCAATTATTGGTTAAAAAAATTTGCTCAATGTTGGTAAAAATGGTGTTGATTTAACTTTAACCATTTGTTGATTAAAACTTTAATCTTTTGTTGGTTATTTATGCTTTGTTCGGGGCTGATTCACATGTTGTTGGTTAAACTTACATGGGTCGTTGGTTAAAATTGTAACCATTGTAGGTTAATTCTTTTTGATTCACACGATGTTGGTCAAACTTTAGTGGGTTGTTGCAGTTATAACCACTGTTGGTTAAACTTACGGGGGTTTGGAGGTCTTATCCTCGTGTTTGCAGGTAAGAAATTGTTTAATATGATTATCATCAATGCTAAGATTGGAAGGAAGAAGTGAAATAAGGTTCTTGCTCAAATTAAAAAACGCTTTGTGTCCCGGCCCGTAGGTTGTAGCTCAGCCAGTAAGTGTAACGGATGACCTACCCAAATTGCATACATGAAGACGTTTCACTTTATGATGACATCTTATTTTATATTTAATTGTTTTAAACAATTAGATACAATTAGATTTAAAAAATAAGATTATTATTCATGCATGCAATTTGGGTAGGTGATCCGTAATAGGCCTACACTTCTCCTTCTGTAATTGGGTCTCCCTCCTTCATTCACGGTTGAAGATTCTCGCAGACTGATGAACGTGTGTGTGTGCTTACGAGAGCCAGGTGCACGGTGCAAGTAAAATGT